>BDDA01000206.1:17482-42876 GCA_001662385.1 Chlamydomonas asymmetrica | reverse complement strand
CCTCCCTCCTTGTTGCAGTGCAGTCCTGGGCAGCGCAGATCCACTTCTGGCATGCTGCATACATCACAGCATGCTCAGGCAGAGCTACACTGCTGCCGCCAGCAGTGTAGCACACAGGCACACAGCCCCAAGGCTCCATCCCACCCCCAGTCAGCACAGGATGTACGCCGGCACCGCACCTGAGGCCGTCCTTCAGCGCGATGGTGGGCTCCCAGCCCAGCTTGGCGAGGATCATCTCGCTGTCGCTGTTGCGCCCGCGCACGCCCTCTGGCCCGGGGATGTGCTTGATGGCCAGCTGCTTGCCCTCCACGCTCAGCGCGACCTGCATGAGCTCGTTGAGCGACATCATCTCGGTGCTGCCCAGGTTGAAGGGCTCGGGGCAGTCCGACTTGGTGATGCGCAGGATGCCCTCCACGCAGTCGTCGATGTACGTGAAGCTGCGCGTCTGCTTGCCGTCGCCCCACATCTCCACCTCGTTGGTGGAGGTCAGCACCTGGTAGTGTGCCACACACACGATAAGGCAGCAGCAACGCGTGGGTGGTGATGACGGCAAAACTCGTTCAACACACAAGTCATGGATGGCATTTGGTGTCGCCAGGCCAGACCGTGAGGCCAGACTAACCAGAAAACAGTGGACTGATGGACTGGGCATTGGGTCATTCACCAGCCACAGAGCATCAACACACAAAGGATGCACCACCAGACTCCATTGTACGTGCCGTGCGCTTCACCTGGCCATGTGTGCGCGTGCATGCGCCCAAACCCACGCCATGCTCAATCGCATGCAAACACAGGCTGTAGCAAACAAGGCCGGAACTGACCTTGCGGCAGAATGCGGCAGGCGCCTTTTCCCTTCCGCCCTTCCATGTCCCATGCGGGCCTGCACATCGCAGCACAGTGTGCAATTCAGCGAGTACCAAGCACGGGCACGAAGTCGCCAGCAGGGGGACCACACACCTGACTGCCACACATCAAGAGCAACAGGCGCAAGCAACCTATCGCAAGAACGAGTGGCACGCACCGTAAATGTTGTGGAACCTTCAGTGAAGGTGTGAACCGGTTGCAGTGTAGCGGCACGCAAGGGGAAAGGCAGGGCAGGACAAGGTGAGATAGTGTCATGTGCACGCCAAGAACTCACGGTAAGGGCAAAGCATTACTGTTACCGTGCGTGCACACATGCCCTGTGTACTGCAGCATTCCACAGCGTATGGTGGCATGTGCACAGCGATGGTGCAAGCTGTTGCTGGGGATGCGGTTGTCGCAATGCAAATTTGAAATCAGTCAGCTACGCTGGACCTACGATCCGTGCTGTTCTGCCTCAACATGCCAATGCCCTGCCCATAGTGCGTTCCGCCGTATTGCTACCCGCTGAGACTTGCTGACAGCTGGGCTTAAGTGTTCAAGTGGGTAGCCTCTTGGTGCCAGCGCTTGCTCGTTTCTGGCCGCTTGACCGTGCAAATGGTCGCTGAGGCGGGGGGGTCTCCGGTGCCTCCTGCCACATCAGCTGACCTGTCTGCAGCCCTGCCACCTCGTCAGTTTGTGCAGCGATGTGTCACTTGGTGTCAGGTTTCGGAGTCACAACCGGCAAATCACGGCTGACCCGAGGGGCTTCGGTTGACTCCGACACCTGACACCAAGTGGCACACTGTCGACTGTCCAAGATATCAAAAGGTGCCCATCACACATCTTTTGACATAGCTAAACCTCCACCTTGCTTTCTACAGCAACTCACCGTGCTACACGTGTCTCAATTCCGAAGTCCTTGCAGTAGTGCTTGCAAATCTCCTCCGTCACCAGCTTCTCCAGCCCATATGCATCTTGGGGCTGTGTAGGCAGATACAGAGGCACACAGGCACAAACTAAAGGTCTTTCAGCCCGAAGAACACAGCGCATAAAGCTCGTCGCCGTTCATCGTGCAGAAACAAAGCGCAGGCGCAACAGACAAACAACAAATGCGTGGCACCTGCTGACAGCACTGCTTCAACAATAGCTGTTCAAAGCCCAAATGCGGCCTGTGGTCAGCTCATGGACAGCGCCACCCCCTCGAGGGACTCAATTGACCGCATGCTACATACCACACAATCTGGCTGCTGCACTGCACTTCGCATTCGCTCGCTGTACCTACAACGCAGCGGTTCTGCTACTTTTGAATGAACCAACCTGGGCAGGCCATGCCTGGTCCTCCTTCAGGCCCCCGCCTTCAATTTCTGGGTTGAGCTGGCGAAACTCAGGGTAAACGCACGCTGACGATGCGTAGAAGAACCTGTGCAGTAGGGAGCAGAGGCAGCAATAATCCAGACTCAAAGTTGTACAAGGCCGGACGAACCTACTCGCATCGCTACAGACAGCACCTCACCTGGTTGCGCCGTTAACGCGAGCTGCCTCCAGCATGTTGAAGCTGATCATCGTGTTGTTATAGAGGATGACCGAGTTGTTTGAATGGATGAACCCCATACCACCCATGTCTGCCGCCAAGTTGAACACGTGCTCGCATCCGACGGAAACTTGGTGGCAATTTTCATACAACCGCAGGTCAACCAGGTGAAACTCATGGCAGAACTCCTCCTCCTGTTAAGGACAACACAAAAGTCACACCACACAGAGGAAAAGACAGAGGATGTTCTGTTCTCAAGCCAGCGCTAAACGCGACCGCTTGCAACAGGTCACTTGCAACGCGCTTTCCCTTGAACAGGTTGGTGGCCTGCCCACGCACCTTGAAGTGTTCGTTGCGCTTCCAGTCGCAAGCTACCACATAATGTCCCTCGCTTTTCAAGCGCTTGCCCAGGTGCGAGGCGATGAAGCCACCCGCACCGGTTACACAAATGCGGAGGCTTTTGGCTGGCCAGTAGGGCTCAAACGGGTACCTTGCTAAGCTTGATGACTCTGCATAGTCCTGGTGGACGGCATGGTGCCCGTTTCCATTCGTTATTGGGTTTGTCATAGTGGTCACTGTCGTGCACAGCAGACGCACCCGGCTTCTCACTGACTACCCAGAGTAGAAGACACGCGTTTCAAATCTAGTGACGTATGGACATACAGACTGCAAGGGTTGTGCATATGGCTGTATGCTCAGTTGTCATCAAGGCAATGCTAAAGCAAGGAGCACCGCAGCGACAGTCGACATTGAAGTGGAAGGGAATTCAGGCTCAAGGGCGCTGCGGGGGCAGCATGTACCATGAAAAGCTTTGCAGGAGTATCGCCATGAAATGACTGTCAGAAGTCTGATTGGAGGTTGTGTTCCCGACAGTGTCTCGCCTTATACACAGCCTCAAACACACTGAACACCTGAGCAAGTTGAGTGATGCGCGATGGAAATACAGCATCAAAAGAACTGAGCCGCTGAGGCACGAGGGAGACGCCCGACCGGTGTGGAGGCCTTCTTAGCCTGGTTTTGCTGCAGGGAAGACTGGTGTGAAGCTTCGACAGCAGACGCTGCAGTGGGTTTCGGGGGCGCCGTTTTGGCACCATCTTTCTTGAGAATACCACCCTGAACAGGAAGGTCACAAGCAGCATGACAGTGGGGGGCGCAAGAGCGTGTCAGAATGTCAGTTGCCATTCGACAGATATGGACACCACCACCTAGGCTGGCTGACAATCCGGCAACAGCACTCGTGCCACTGCTCAAACAGCGCTTTCAGCAGCTTCTCGTACCAGTCTCCACAAAGCTGCACGGCTTTATCCAGAGAGCAACAGGCAACCAAAACACCACGTGCAGACACACGCACTGCTGGTGACAGTTTGCATCCAAGTAGTGCACGCATACAGTCGGTCTCGGATTTGCACGAACATATTGTGCACAGGTGAGGTGTTCAGGGCAAGTACTCTCCTGGCAGCCTTACCTTGGAGCGCAGGCGTGGGGGTGTGCGCAGGTCAGGGTCAGGCACAGGCCCGTTGAACTCAAAGTAGAGGTTGCCCTTGAGGTTGATGGTCACGCGCGGCTTGGTGCTGCCATGCTGAGCACTGCCCGGCCGAGCCCCTGCTGCGCCCTGTGGGCACACGCGCGCCAACGCATGGCACAAACAAGCACCGTGAGCACCTCCGGCAAGATGCAGGCAAGGTGCAGTGCAGCGAACACGCCATGCGCACAATGCAGTGCAAACAAACTGTGCGGCACTGCTTTCAGTCTTCCTTTCCTCTATGTTTGGCCATACACGCAAGAGATGCGACACATTCGGACATGCGCCCAAGGCGCGTTTCCCATGGCTTTGATACATGCACACATGCCTGCAGGCGCGAGGGTTACGGCTGCCAAGCCATTTGGGTCGCGCGCACACCCAAGGCTGCTTGCTGGGGTGTGCTCAGCATGGTATTTTCTGTGCTCAGCCAAGCGCTCCCCCCTACCCCGCATGCCTCCGTCACCCGCCCACTCACCGCCTTGCGTGCAGCCTTGACTGCCGTCTGAACCTTCCTCTCCCCCGCAGCCACCACCGTTGAGTCGTCAGCTGCGTCCTGGGCCACTGCCGAACCGTTCGCCTGCTTGCGCGACTCAGGCCCTGTTGGTGTGGCCGGCTGGGCGGCGAGCGCCCGCTTACCCTGCTGCTGCTGCTGCTTGCCCGCGCTGCCGGGCCCAGCGGCCGCAGCAGCATGCGAGCCCACCCGGACGCCATTCGCCGAGGCTGCTGCGCCAGAGCCGTTGGCCCCGCTGCTAGGTCCTGCCGCCGCAGCATCAGCATCCGGGTCCAGTGCAAACGCCTTGATGGAGGCGCGCAGGGCGGCCTTCTTGCCAGACGTTGGCTCGGGCTGCTTGCGCTTGCTGCCACCTGACGGCGTGGCGGCAGCACCAGCAGCGGGCTTGTGGGTTGGTGCAGCACCGTTCGCGTGTGCGGTGGTGGACGGTGTGCCGCTGGCACCACGCTGCACGTGCCCCACGTCAGGCATCTCCTGGTCAGCCTCAGCGGTGCTGTGCTTCGCCTTCGGCTGCTGGTCGTCCTGCTGCTGCTGCTGCTGCTGCTGGCGCGCCAGCAGCTTTTGCTTCTTCTTCTTCTTGCCGTCGGCAGCTCCCTCAGCAGCAGGCGCAGCGTCTGCCAGCCCTGCACGCAGCAACGGGGCAGCAGGGTCCCGAGGTCATTTTGCGCCGAGTTCTGCACACGCCACCTCATGCCACTGCGATGAACGCGCGTCCTTGAGTGCAACTGCTGCTATACTTCGGTCGGTTCTGGGCCGATCGTGGGCGTGGTGAGTGACACAGCACCAATGCACAAATACATAATGTCCTGCATGTGCCAAACGTAACCCCGCGTCCCTCCGTGTCACCTGCATTGTCGGCCTGGCCAGTTCCCTGCGCTTGTCCCTGCGGCTGCTGCTGCTCCGACTGCTGCTGCTGCTTGGCCTTCTTGCGCTTTCGGCCGCCCTCGCGCTCGCCCTCGTCCTCAGCCTCCTGCTGCTGCTGCTGCTGGAGCTCCTCCAGCTTGCGTGCGCGCTTGCGCAGCGCCTTCTCCAGCGCGTCGCTCAGCTCGTACAGCTCCTGCCGGTTGCGCACACGCACGCCTGCAGCGGCGCCCGCGTCAAACACCGCCGTGGCCAGGGCCTGCACGTCCAGCAGCGACAGGTAAGCGCTGCTCTCGCCGGCGCTGCCATCGGCCTCCTCGCCGTCCGTGTCATCGTCGTCGTTGTCAGCGCGGGCGTGGGCCTGCTGCGGGTTGCGCACGGCCTCCATGATGGGGTCAAACACGGCCTCCCTGCACCAAGCCAGGCGCGGCGGTGTGTTGGTGATAGTGGTGGTAGCGGATGGCATGGGACTGGGGGAGGCGGCAGCAGCGGTGCGGCCAGTGCGGTCTCGCGATGTGGGTCAGGCGGCGGCGGCGGCGTGTCGCATAAGCTCGCTCAAGCCAACAGGGCCCTGTACGGATAATCCCCATCTGGACGACGCTGTCAGCGTGTGTGTGCGAATGTGCAAACATGCCACGCCCACGCATGCAGGTCACATGCCAGCTGGCATGTAGGTATGCATGTGTGCCGGCATGCATACACAGCTGGATGGCCAGAGCCATTTGCTCACCCAATCACAGGTTTGTGCGCTCGTTGCAACCCCGCCATGCCAGTCACGTACCGGTATTGACGTGTGAATAGCGTATGTCTCACCTCAGGCGGTGCACCATGGGCAGCTCCCCGTCCTTCATCGTGTCGATGAAGGGCGCGAGAAAAGACTGAAGCACCGCATTGGGCACAGGCTGCTTGCCCGCTGCCTCCCGCAGCTCAGTCAACAAGAGGTCCCCAACGTGGTACGCGAGGCCTACCGCCGGCAGGTTGTCGCGCGGCTTGAGGACGCTGTGGTGCAAGAATTCCGCGTACACTGACACCTTCGCTGCATCCCTGCAGCAGGGAACGCATGCACAAGGACCTCAAGGATTATAACCAAAAGCAACGACGCTTGGGTTCATCCACCGCAACTGTTGGCTGACTTCTGTTCGCGGCGACTTTGCGATGCAACGCTACTTACCACTGCTTGGATTTGAGGTAGACCAGCAGCTGAGCAAAGAATTTCCTTATCAGCAATAAGAACTTGTCCAGCCGCAGACGGTCGATGCCAAACCACTCGCGTCGCATCGTGTGCACAAACACGGTGAAGTATAGTTGAGCCGTCTGCAGGGCAACCAGAGACGCAGACATGCACATACATCCTGAACCCGAGCAAGCCATTGACAATGTCCCTGGTTCACAGCGTGTGACTGCTGCTGTCCAGAATGTCTCACCGCATCGTTCAGCATCGGCAGAATAGCGGTAAGCCTCGTCGCCAGCTCCAGCTGCAGGCAAGGGAGGTTCAGAGTACATAGGTCAAGGACTTGGCTATGTGTCTGGCGTCAGGCCGGCTCAGGCAAGGAATGCAGCGGCCTCATCAACAGCCTGCTACCGCCGTCGCTGACGGCTTTCGGTCAACAAGGCGGCGACGTCTGGACACGCGTTAACAGGGAGGATAGCTCACCTGAACAGGCGCCTTGTCCGAATGCCAGAAGCAGTAGAACAGGCCCTTCCATATCTTGCGCATGTCCACCTCCTGGACCTCCTTTTTGGAGGTGAGCCACCTGGTCAATGCCTGCAGCCCCTTCTCGCGCGTGTGGAAGTCCACCGAGCCCAGCGCTCTGGCGAACTTGCTGTTACCCTCCTGCCCGTTGCCAACGCCTTGCTCAAGCAGGTGGTGCTGCTTCTCTTTCTTGGCCTTGTTGACCTTTTTGGGGCCGGGTGCTGCAAGCGTGTCGGTTGCCATGTGTGCCGTGCCCAGCTCGTCAACACAAGGCTGGCTAGAGGGGCTGGGCAGGTGTTCAAGGTATGTAAATATGAACTGTAAGGTACTATGGGAGTGTCAAAGTAGACGAGACCTTCTTGTATTCCTGCGTTTCCGGCTTTCTCTGCATTACAGCAGATGCAAGCAGCGTAAGCATCATGCACACGGGTATGCTGCGCGTGAGCGCGCGCCAGAATACCACGTGCTGCAGCAGCCCATGATGCATGCCGCATGAGAGCCAGTGAATCACCAGCAGCCCGGCAGCGGACAGTTCGTTGCCAGGACGCTAGGCAAGGCGCATAGCTGCGTGCGCACGTAGAGTGCCTGCTTGTAGGCAAACCTGAACGCACACGTGCATGCTGCGTGCATGCAAACATGCAAGCATGCGTGAAGGTACTCACTGTCAGAAGGTTGGATTGCCACACGCAGTCAGCACCCACACCCACCCATGCTGCCCAAGGTCCCATGCGCACGCAGAGTCGCGGTCGTCACCACAGTGACCATGGAGCGCGTTGCAGCGAGCTGCGTCCGACACAGCAAGAATCGGATTGCGGGCCACACCTGACAACTGCCTTGTTGACTGTATTAATGGATCAATGCGTGCGGCGTACTGTATGGCTCTACAGACAGCCTCTGATAAGTGATGACCAGTGATTGTGAGACAACACAGCACGCGCATGCGTGGCTGCCCTGTCAGCAACGCCCTTTCCGCCGTTGGCACCAACCAAGCACTGGCCAGGTAGGCTCTGGTTAAGGCGCAAAGCTGATAAAGCGGCCTGGGTGACCCATTGCGATAGACATATCGATTCACACACCTCAAGGCCCTTGCTTGACGTACCACAAGGCTCTGCACCACCACAGTTCGCTCCGGTCCATCCACTGGCACTGCTGCACATGCCGTCACACACACGAGCGCCTCGATTGCATGTCACTCAACGCACTAGGCGGATCGACAACTCACCCCCCTGGCATGCCACCACACGTACGTCCCGGCCATGTGGCAGCACTGGTGTTGTGTTGTGGGTAGGTGTGGCAGAGGTCCTGAGACATGCGTTGTGCCAGTGACTGCTGGTGAGTTTCGGCCCACTGACGCCACTCGGTGCCACTCACTCCGCTTGCAGGTGTGCTCCACACCGCCTGACGCTCCACTGCCGCGTCGTCAACGTAAGGCATCTCCGGCTGTCGATGATGACGATCACGCCCGTCCCTCTCACGCACCGCAAGATGATGGCAACAACGAAAATGGGCCAATCAAGATGAAGAGCAACTTTTCAATCCGCCGGCCACCATTTGGGGACAGGAGGAAGAGCACGCTCCATCACGTGCCGGCGGACCGCGATGAGGAGGTGGATATGTGTGGCTACGCCACTGCGCACGCTGTTGGCCAGCCAGGCGGGGAGCCCTGCGCGTGGCTGCACGAGACGATCGTGCTAGCCATTGAGATGGAGCAGTTCAGGTTGAACCTCCACTTCCAGCGCTTCATGCGGCTAACGGAGGCTGGCCGCCGGCAGTGGCATATTGCTGCCATGCTCAAGAGGGTCGAGAAGCGCCAGAAGGATGAGCGCCTAGCAGTCCACCTGCACCGTGCAACAGAGCAGCTGCGTATGGCAGGCGAGCTCACCTGCGACGGCAGCCCTCTGCAAACGCCGTCGGTGGACATTCCATCGCCTGTTGCGGAGGCGTTCATCAATGCGGCGCGCCTCTGCATGACGCCAGAATCAGCTGCCCGTGCGTTTGACGCGTCGCCCAGCGAATCAGCATCCCTTGCATCCCCGCTGCGGGCGCAGCTGGTCGGCCTGCTGCAGGCGGGCGGCAGCCCCTTGACCAGCCCCGCTGTGCCTTGCTCACCCATTTTGATGGACGCTGCTGACATGAGCAGCCTGCTGTCATGCGCAAGCGAGCTCCTCAACTGCGGAGTCGCCCGCGCTGACATCTTGGCGCATGAAGCCCACGGCGCGGTCGGCACGGCGCAGCCCGTCACGGCGCCAGCGTTCTCAGCCCTTGCGTCCCCGCTGCGGGCGCAGCTGGTTGGCCTGCTGCAGGCCAGCGGCAGCCCCTTGGCCAGCCCCGCCGTGCCCTTGGGACGTCGCTCGACGGAGGCTTTTGATGTGAGCAGCGTGCTCTCACGCGCGAGCGAGCTGATGCGGATGGTGCACTGCGGTGTTGCGCGCCCTGACGTTATGGCGCATGACGCTGACGCCTCGTTCGGCAAGGCGCAGCCCGTCGTGGCGCCGGCGTCCTCATCCCTTGCATCCCCACTGCAGGCGCAGCTGGTTGGCCTGCTGCATGCCAGCGGCAGCCCCTTGGCCAGCCCCGCCGTGCCCTTCGGACGTCGCCTGACGGAGGCCGCTGATGTGCGCAGCGTGCTCTCACGCGCGAGCGAGCTGATGAGGATGGTGCACTGCGGTGTTGCGCGCCCTGACGTTGTGGCGCATGACGCTGACGCCTCGTTCGGCAAGGCGCAGCTCGTCGTGGCGCCGGCGTCCTCATCCCTTGCATCCCCACTGCAGGCGCAGCTGGTCGGCCTGCTGCAGGCCAGCGGCAGCCCCTTGGCCAGCCCCGCCGTGCCCTTCGGACGTCGCCTGACGGAGGCCGCTGATGTGCGCAGCGTGCTCTCACGCGCGAGTGAGCTGATGAGGATGGTGCACTGCGGTGTTGCGCGCTCCAACATCGTGGCGCATGACGCTGACGCCTCGTTCGGCAAGGCGCAGCCCGTCGTGGCGCCGGCGTCCTCATCCCTTGCATCCCCGCTGCAGGCACAGCTGGTCGGCCTGCTGCAGGCCAGCGGCAGCCCGTTGGCCAGCCCCGCCGTGCCCTTTGGACGTCGCCTGACGGAGGCCGCTGATGTGCGCAGCGTGCTCTTACGCGCGAGCCAGCTGATGGACATGTCCAGCCACTGGGGTGTCCTGCGCGCTGCTTGCTAATGCGTCTCGTGTGGCATGCGTGCGCAGCTGTCTTTGCCGTATATTCGGGGCTGCCGTCATGCTGGGCAGCTGCTGCCTGTGGCAGTCTGCATGCATCTTATGTTGTCATGCATGCAGACTTGTGAGTACTGTATGGTTATGGAGCACTGTGGTGGCGTACCTGTCACGTGCAGAAAGGCTTTGATCCTATATGTTCGGTGCGGGCCTGGCGTATTGTGTTGCGAACACTGCTTGGTGATGGCGTCACTTTTATTAAAATTGATGAACTCTACAAGTATCACTCAAGGCAGGTTCAGTGGGTTTCGATTACGCATGGACCTTGCAGCTGGGTCTGTTGGGGTCGGCTTAATGCTTGTGTCAAGTCATGACGTATCAGTATATCACGTGATCACGTGTGGTCAGCATTGGGGTAAACATGGTTCGAGTTTTGGGCTAGTGCCCTAATGGGGTGACCCCCCTGTGTGCTGTCAGTGCTTTTTGCAATCTTGCTACTAAACTGCATCGTGACCAGCAAGCGCCCGAGTTGAACGCTTAGTACCGTACGCATGCATAATCGTGTTTTCGCATGTGCGTCCCTTTCAACACGATGGGGCCTTGTGGTTTCCTGGTCGTTGCGCTCATCGTCTGCCGCGGGTAGTAATCCATTATGGCTGCGTGTGCCAGTTACCCTGCAAGGCCTGCACGCTCTCCGCTAGATGTGATGACGAACATTTGAATGGCTGCCTGTGGCAGCGGTTCAGCCTAAGGTGAAGCGCCGGCACAGGTGAACCAGCCAGCGCCGTCAGGGCTGTTGCCACCAACGTGGCTGCTGCATATGTGCACATTACAGGCTCGCATGATCCCACACACGCGCGCACAGGTTCACCTCCAGCGCAGGCGGCTTGATCAGCACAGCACGTCGCGCACCTTTACTCACAGACCGTCTGATTGCAGCCGCCACTGAGGTCTACAGCCGTCAGGTGCCTTGCAGTACTTGCAGTAGCAGCCATAATGCTAACAGCACAGACACCTTGCCATTGTCAGGTGCAATCTCTACCCCATCGCATGTGCACACTGCACTGCCCCATGGGGATCACGCTGTGCAGGCACGCATATGGTCTCACGGGAACCTCTTCCTGACACATGGGTGCATTTGGGTGCAGGGTATCAAGTCGCTTCATGGACCTACTGTGCACAGTGCGCAAAGGGTTGACGATGGCTGGCAGTGCCGCTTGGAGTCGTGCGCACAGCGCACACTGTCAAGACCCTCAAGTCCGGTTTCTTTACGTTCCACCAATGCGAGTAAAGGGGGGCAAGGGGCGCAGGCATGACATTGTGCATTGCAGAGGAGGTAGAAGGTGTACACAAGTGAGTTGTGAATGAAGAGTCATGGCGGGACGAGCGGCGGGACTGCAACAGGTACTGCTGGCGTATTCCGTTGAGTCTAGCCACGGTCAAGGCCACATGCAATGAGCCGACAACAAAACCTGCCTGTGAAGCTGTGCAAACTGCAAAGGTTAAATCTGTAGGCCGAAATTGCCCACCAACCCACCAGCCACAGCGCCAGCTATTCGATGCTACAGATGCAGATCAGGCGCAGATGCATGCACTGCTCTGCCTGCATTGCACGCTGGAGGCCAATTCACCCCATGCTTTGTGCTATGGAACCCTGAACCACAGCATTTAGATCACAGCGTGTCAGTCACCCTGCACTGTTTCATCACATTGTACAGCACCTACGCCTACACACCGCACCCCGGAACGTTTACAACACAGCCTGCGCTTGCTGATGGCGTCCGTACAGATGCTTCAGCAACAGGCAGAGGAGCTCACAGCATGCTGCCCTAGGCTATGCCCCTGCTTCACACCTGCAGGATATGACATACAGGACTTGCATGGGGTGCTGAGCACACTAGGTAAGAAGTGGGATACGGTAATGATGAAGCTGCAGCTTGGCAAGCTGTGCTTTCACTTTTCTGGGAATGTTAGGTGAAATGATACGTGAAGTAGGAACTGTGTGCTATGTCTGCTTCAGGGAGGCGCCAGCAGCGGGAGTTTGAGTCGTTGCTAGAGTCAAAAGCGGCTGCCGCCGACGCCTGCTGCGTGTGCGGCTCTGGCGGACAAGCATCCACCAGCGGTAGTGACGATGACAGCCAGGGCAGTGGGCTGTGCTTCACTGTCCTTACCCGCTGCAGTTTTGTAGACAAGACTATCAGCCTTTACAAAGCAGGCGTGGGTTTTCGTTATGGTTTCGCTTCTGTTTGTCTGTGCACCTCACCATTAAGTGCCGGCAGCCCCGAACTTGCGTTGTCTCTATCCGTGTTGCAGTTTGCTTGTGGCAAGTGCCGGGCGTTGAGGAGCCCCAAGCGGTTTGTGCAATTGGCGTCGCTGCCAACGACGCAACCTGACGATGACAGGTGTGCGTTCAGCCGCAGCGTTTCGACAAGGCACTGATTTCCTTTTGAGGCAGAATTGGAGTAAGGGCCGTCTCCGGAGGCCGCCTCGTGGGGCGCACCTGCAAGAGAGAAGCTAGGGCGTGCGGCGGCAGGGTCGAGGGGTGCATAGCGAACATCGGCCAGGGGCTGAAAGGCGAGCACCGCTGTGTGCACATACTCCTGGCTGTCTCATGGGCATACTGGGTCAGCGCCTGAGCAACGGCGGTGTCACCGCTGCCACGGCCCTGAACACCCACCCCCGCGCCTGTGGTGTTCCCGCCACTGCGCAGCGCTCGCGGCGTCTTGCTGGACCTCATGGTGCACTTGGCAGCCCTCAACGGCGCAAGCGAGGACATACAGACGGACCCAGACGCGCTCACCATATGGGTGCAGGAGGTGTATGGGCGCGCGTTCGCGCTGAGCGCCATTGCCAGGTACTTAGGCGTATAGCGAACCGGGGGCCATCCCAGGTCGCTTTTGAGGCATGCATCAGCCTCGTGTCACATGCAACTTGATGCAAGAATCGTTGTTGGGGCCTCATCGGCCAGCGCATTCTTCGCGCAACTGCACGTACCAGCCCATCAGTCCTGCGCGTGAATGCTGACAAGCGCGAATGCTTTCTCGTGCTCGCAGCAATCTGAGTGGCTGGACTGTGGTTGCTGGGGGCCAGCCGGTGGACCTGAGGCAGCTAGGCGTTGCTGTAGAGGTCGCCAAGAACCTGCTGGCCGAGCAGGTCAAGAAGGACAGACTGAAAGGGGCCGGCAAGCGGTAGGTGCAGGACTACCTGAGGACATTACATACTTGGCAGCGCATACGTACTTGACATGCATGTGGCTTGGCATGCATGCACACGCCAGGCGGACACATTGCGCAGTGCCATGTGGAATCACGGTGGTGATGTAGGCATGCACTGTGGCGAGGCCATCGGATTAGGGACACCGCCAGGGCAGCCTGGTCTGGCCAGCAGGCATGCACCTTGCACGGTGCAGGTGCATAATGCCCTGCTGCCCTTCAGGAGAGCGCAGGACAGTATAACACCCCCCCCACACACACACACACACATCCTGCACACATCCTGCCCTCACACGTGGCACGTTGGCACCCCATGTGATTGTGTGGCGCTGCCCTGGGAGCATTCCGGTACTTGCTTGCGCGTCGCTGCACCACGTTCATCCTGCATCCCATGGACTCCATGCCCATGCGTAGCACAGCACCTGCATTGGCCCTACAACTGCACAAACGCGGGTCTGCTGAATGTTTGCCAGGAGGTGAGGGCACCCGCATCGATGTGTTCCTGCCTGCGTGCTTGTCGTGTGCTGGTCCCCCCTGGCAGGCGAGCAACGGACGATCACGACGGTGAGCCGCGCAAGGCTGGCAAGGCCAAAGCCAGTCAAGTGGCAGTAGTGTCAACCAAACCCACCGGTGCCGAGAAACACGAGGTTGCTGTGAAAGCAAGAAAGAGCACCCTGCAGGGCAAGGCGAACAAGCCAAGCGGCACCCTTCGCCGCAGAGCCGCCTAAGCGAGCGACGCTCCGCACCAGCACTTTGCATGGCCTGGCCGAAACCGTGCATGACTCGGAAGAGTTTGGTAATGCGATGATGCTGGTGCGTGTGTGCGTGTTGGGTGGCAGTTCATGCCAGATTGCTGCATGTTCCTTGCGCACAGGTCCCTGTGCTGTTGGGAGCGCGTACGCAGCTGAGCTAGTGAGCTGCATACCCATGCACCATCTGCAGTTGCGGTGGCGGGTTCTTTGCTTGTCCATCACCAAGTATGCTGCAGTTGGGGTGGGCGAGGTGCAAGCTTGCCGAAATGGCAGAAAGGCATAACGACCAAAGTTGCACGATGCAACAAACACACCTGCGAACACTTTACTAAAACCACTGACATTATGTGTGGGCCAAAACTGTTATGTTGGCCTGCAAGGACACATTTGTAAACGCACTCATTCACCATGCGTGATTCTTCACTCCCCGTCCCCTCCCGCCCCCTCCCCCCTGGAGCGGATGCTGAAATGCTGAGATAGCGAGATGCTGTGTCAGAGAAGTGCTGCTACATGAGATGCCCTGCATCCGCGTACATACTTCACAGCTGCTTTTCAGCTCCCACTCACACGCAGTGCACTTGTGTGACGTCAGTGTGTCACAGTCTGTACCCGAACTTCCTCGAAGAGGAAGAGAGGAGCATTGCCTGGGAGTTGGGGGGGCTCCATGTCGATCCATAGAAAAATCCTTGGACGATTGGTCAATGCGGTACCCCGATGCAGGCTTGCTATGTTATTGCAGGTGGTACAGCGGATCTCCTGGTTGATATGGTGACGTACCCATGTGGCGCAGCTGTGTCACACATACATGCAGTACGGCTGTACGGGACAGGTTGATATCATCGCACGTGAAAACCAGGCGCGGCCTTTGCCCGCAACAGCACAGTAGCTCAGCACATTTCACACCCTGGCAAGGGCAACTGCGTGGTGGACACTTCGCATGCTGGTGTGAGCATATTAGGGATGCGCGCGCCATGTGGTGGGCTGCAAAACAGGATTGCAAAGCAGGTTTACATCCCTGAAGCACCTCACAATGGCGGTCAGCATCAGGGTCAGTATCGAGCGCATACAATTCATAGCTCGTGTAACATCATCATGCAACCCCCAATCCATGCAGTCATAATCCGGCAAGAACACAAGCTGCATGGATTATGCGCAATCCAGCTGCAACGTTGAGGGCTTACGGTCAAAACGGGCAATGACTCCATACGGCAATGACTCCGACAGCAGCTGGGCAGTGGGCAGATGAGCGAGTGCAACATGAATTTGCAGGGTGCACTCACAACATGGCATTCACTGTACAACAGGCTGCTCGCAGGTTGAGTGTAGCCGTGCAGGCAAGCAACAACAGAAAGCACCGACAATTGCAGAATGCACGAAGGCCAGTGCCAATTGCTATGTGCATTGCATGGGCGGGGCACCTGCGTTCTGCTATTCTGCCACTGACTGCCGTTACACTGATGAGAGGCCTTGTTCTGGCCCTAGCAACCGTGCGTAGGCTTAGAACCTGCATACAATGCAGCCAACACTCAGCAATGACAGCCCGTTTGAAGCGGACTGGCGGTCGATGGCCGCGCTGGCTATCGTCGTGGTACTGGGAGCGGTGGCTTCCGCGTCTGGCGTGGGTGGTGGAGCCATCTTCAACCCCATCTTCAACGCTCTTGTTGGGTTTAGTGAGTACCCAGCAGAAGCTTCAGGGTGAGGTTGCATCGCTGCTTGCGCCACACGTTGCTGACGTGACGCTGTCCACCGCTGACACTGCGCAGGTGTGCAGAGTAGCACAGCGTTGTCACAGGCGTGCATTGCAGCTGGATCACTGAGCGCAGTGGCAGTCAATCTTGCGAAACACCATCCTGAGGATACCGCTTCGGCCCTCATCAACGTCGAACTTGCAGTTATGCTCCTGCCGGTGCTCCTTGTCGGTGTTGGCATAGGTGAGTGGGCCACGAGCAGCCTGATAAGTGTTCAGCCTATCTGCAGGCAGGCTGCTTCTCCCCTTGACACTTGTTTAACAGGCGCAGGGTTGCTGAGATACCTTCAGGCGTGACGCTGAACGTGATGATGCCATCCTGGCTGCTTACTATCCTGCTGGTCGTTATGTTATCGTTCCTGGCCGTAACTACATGCCTGAAGGTGCGCTCGATTCGGGGGTTTTGGGCTGTGGACTTTTCATGCAGCCTGGTCGCACCAGTTAGACCCTGCTTGCAGTTGGCCACTTGCGTGACACAAGAGGATAGGATGCTACATATATGTGCCATCAGTTGACGAGGTTTGCTCGGACCATTCCAGGTGCTTGCAGGTTTATGTGCTGGCCTGTCTGTGGATGTCCAGTATGCTGCAGTATTTGAAGTCGTACACATGTAGGGCCTGTAGGGCCCTGTCGTGAGCTGAACATCACCCATGCTTTTCTAACAGGGACGTACTCTTTGGCGCAAGGAGAACGTGGCCAACAAACAGCGAGCGGGTCCCGCGCAGCAGGCTGAGGTGGAGCTCGAGCTGCAGAGAGTGTTGCAGCGCGACGCAACAGAACACCAACAGCAGCAGCTGCTGGTAGAATCTTCCACAGCTCAGGCCAGGCTGGTTGCGGACTCGTCAGGAGGGCCCACGCGCCTGGCCTCACAGCGCGAGGGCCTGCTGCGGCGCCATGTGAGCAGCACCGCAGTGGACACTTCCAACACGTCCATCACTGGCGGACCGTTCGCTGGTGGCAGCGGGAGTCAGACCCCCCTGCCCAGGCCGAACACCTCTGACGGCAACAGCTCAGACCATTCGAGCACTCCTGGTGCGGCGGCAGCCAACGCGCCCGGATCGCTGACGGTGGCGCCGGGCACGCTCACTGCTGGGTACAGGCAGGGAAGCGAGCCTGATACACCCAGCAGCAGCGCTCACCCGCCGCTGCACAGCACGGGGTCGCAAGCGCGGCTCGGCGGCGGGGAGGCCTCGCGTGCGCAGGGCACGATCAGCCGGTGGTTGTCGTCCCGGGGCTTCGACCTGGAGCAGCTGCACAACGCCTTCAGCGAACTGGGTGACGTGGAGCCAGCCGCCAGCAGCGCTGCCAGCGCTGGCGACAACGACGATGCCGACCTCGACACAACGGTGACCCACATCAGCACAGGCACAACCCCTCGTGGAGGTGCGGGTGGTTTCGGTCGCAGTGCGTTGGGTTTCGGAGCCAACACGCGCCAGGCGTTGACGCGGTCCGCCTCAGTGTCTGGCGCCGAGGTGCCGTGGTCTTCCTCGGATGATCAGCCGCATTCCCCGGGCCGAGCAGGGGCCAGGGGCAGGCCAGGCCTGCAGCAGCCGCTGCTGGATGGTAGCGCTGGCAGCTCTGCCGGGGCGGCCAACCAGGCATCGCTGTCTTGGTTTGAGCGGCGCTCCAAGTGGCGTCGCCGCCACCCGACGGCATCACTGCCACACGCGTAAGCCGATCAAGCTAACGACACAGCGGAATGCCATGCTGTGCTTTCCCTGGACCTGCATTTTCCCAGGCAATCGTGTATAGCTGCGCCCTGATAGCACCCAATTGCCTGCCCGAGGCCCTACAACAACTGCGTATTGTACTTGTTTCATCATGCGCTTGCAGGCAGCAGCAACAGCAGCAACAGGCGCTTGCAGGCGGCGGCGGCCCTGTGCTGCCACGCATTGGCGAGCACACCATCTTCCACCTAAGCCCCGCCAGCGCCGCTGCCGCCACTGCACAGCAGGGGGATGGCCGCCAGGCCGCTAACGCCGCCCGCCAGGCAGCGCCGCTGTCAGCTGGCGCGCTGCCCCAGCAGCCGCAACCGGTTCGCCTGCAGACCTCCTCCAGCATCGCGTCACCTTTTAGCATGGACAACACAGCGTCCCCCGGGGGCATCACCTCAGCCGCTGCCAGCCACACGCCCTCGCGCGCACCCGCGGCGCTTTCGCCGGCCCCATCATCAACTGCATCGCAAGCGCGGAGGCACAGCCTGAGCGACCGCCTGCCGGTCAGCACGGCGGCGCTTGATCCAGGGGGGGGAAGCGGGCCGAGCGGCAGCGGTAGCGGCAGCGGATGGACGGGTGGCGGCAGGCCGCTCGGAGAGGCAAACGAGCCCGGGTATGACGTGTTAGCTGGCGGTCCACCATCGTCGTCAGCCTATGTAACAACGGCAGCACCTGCAGGCCTGAACGCCGGCAGCGGCGGCATGACGATGGTGCTGCCAACGTCATATGCGGGTGGCGATTTGCTGCCCGCGATGGCGTCGTCAGGGAGTGCCAGGCGCGCAGCAGCAGCAAGCAGCGCGGCTGGCGAGCTTGCGCCTGCCAGCGGTGCACCCTCAGGTGGCCCGCAGGCCGCGTACCCTGCCTATCACCACGATGACGACGAGCACCACGACGACCTGCTTCACGGCCAGCACCCCGGCGAGGACATGCACCTCACCGCGGGGCGGATGGGGCCGCAGCTCGCCAAGCGGCCCGGAGGACCCGCCCGCGCCGCCCGCTGCGCCGCCGGCCTGCGCGGCCTGCCGGCCGCGCTGGCGCGCTCCTGCGCTTCGTACGGCGCCGCGCTGCGGCGGCTGCCGCGGACGCCGGTGGTGATGCTGCTGTGCGCGTGGGGGTTGTACCTGGGCCTGCAGGTGGGGCGTGCCTTCACACCCGCCTGCTCCGCGGCTTACTACGCGCTCTTCGGGCTGCAGATCGGGCTGATGCTGGTGATCGGGGTGCTGGCGGCGTGGCTCTTCAGCCGCGCCTACACGCGCAGCGGCGGTGGCGGTGGCGGCGGTGGAGCCAGGCGGGGGCTTAACCAGCCCACGGCTGCAGACGGCGCTGGACATGACGCAGAGTGCGTGAGGAGGGAGGGGTGTGTGGGGGGGGGAGTGGACGCACCAGCATGCGTGAGAGGCAGCCAAGCAAGCAAGCGTGCTTAGGCTTGGCGCCTGCAGACGTGCCAACTTGAGCCGTGCGACGCGGGGGCTTGGCCATGAGGGCATGACTAGCTCGTCCCATTGGCCATGACTGCCTCTCCCACCAACCGGTGCCTTGAGATCCTGATTGTGTGGGTTACCTTGGTGCCTGTTGAGGCAACCCGCCTGGGTGGCATGTCCAGAACTGTTCCAGCGCCGCAGAGTCTAGCAAACCTTGTAAAGTGCATTGGGTGTCTGAGTATCTACGTCACAGTGTCAGGTGGTACTGCATGCGTCATGGAATAATGCTGCCGGCATGCTGCCTGCTGCGGGATGCAGGCACGGCGATGGCGCGGGCGTGGCGCCCGCAGGTGCCGCTGCTGCGCTGGCCGCCGCCGCCGTCATCCGCTCGCCCATCAAGGTGCTGACGACGACCTGCTTTGCCGGGCTGACTGGCGGGCTGCTGGGGCTGGGTGGCGGTATGGTGATGGGCCCGCTCATGCTCAACATGGGAGTGCACCCTCAGGTGAGAGCGCGGGACAGGAGGTCAGCATACGGAATGGTCCTGACGCGCGCGTCCCCGAACTTGCCAGGCCGCCCGAGGGGGTGGGGGGAGCGAGGGGCGCGGCTTGGAGGCTGCGCGAAACGTACTGTGCACGATCAATCGGGGAGGCATGCAGTGCATTTCCTTTCGACCTGTCTGCGTATTTGTGCCCGGCATGTGCTCAAAGTTCGGCCTGTTGACCGTACCGTATCTTGGCCATCACTCAGCCTGATAGGATGCCATGAGCACGCGCTGAGGCTGCATGCAGTGTATGTGCATGCTGCCTTCCCGCTGCACACGTCCCGGCACACACTGCTCCCACGTGCCTCGCTCCATCTGCCAGTCCTGTTCAGACCTTGCCACTCAGAACTTTGCCAGCGTAATTGCCAGCGCACTGTGGCGCGGCCTTATATTCTCCAGCACGCCCCTGCTAGCCCCATCGCATCGCATCTGCTGGGCCACCGCATGCGATTCATCGTACTGTGCCACAGCAACTGGTCCATGCCTGCTTTCTGCTGTGTGCACCAGCCTGTACAACAGGCAGCCCTAAATCACCGCACGGTTGTTTACGGGCTTGCAATGTTTACCTGCATGCTGCAGGTGACCTCGGCGACGTCCTCCCTCATGATCCTGTTCTCTAGCAGCGTTGCGGTGGTGCAGCTGGCGCTGCTGGGCCGGCTCAACCTGCAGTACGCCGGCGTGTTTGGCGCGGCCAGCATGATCGCGTCGCTGCTGGGCACGCTGCTGGTCTCAGCGGCGGTTAGGAAGTCAGGTGGGTGGGTGGACAGTGCTGATCGTGTGAGATAGATGGGTGGTGAATGGTGATGCCTTGCCATCAGTGCATCGCTACTGTTGGTGCAAGGCAGCCTGCATGGCAGCAAACTCCAGTGTGTCGAAGGTTGCCTGCGTTGTCTGTTTGAGCAGGCGATGCACTGTGCGTTATGCAATCTGGCGTAGGGGCAGAAGTGCATGCACACACCCCATGATGCACAACGTGAGCTGGCTGCATACGGTACCACCTGGCACCCAATGCACCAACCTGTCCACCGGCCCACTCGGTGTGTTTAGAGTTGGTTGGTTCCCGTTGGGCGATGCAGTGTGCTTTCCGTGGGGCCGTGCAGTGTGGTTACGCCCACTCGGTGTGTGCCACTCCAGCCACAACTCACTGGCGTGTGTGTTATCTTGCTGCTGCTACTGCTGCCCGCCTTCCGACAGGCCATCCCTCGCTGGTGGTGCTGTCCATGGCATCCATCATGTGTGTTGGCCTGCTGTGCGTGGCCGTGTTTGGCACGCTGTCAGCCGTGCATGATGCACAGCAGCACGGAGGCCTGCCTGGATTCACCAGCATGTGCCACAAGCGCCGCTGACGCCTTGGTCTGTGTCACGGTGAAATGATGATCCGTACGTTTA
Source organism: Chlamydomonas asymmetrica (assembly GCA_001662385.1). NCBI lineage: Eukaryota > Viridiplantae > Chlorophyta > Chlorophyceae > Chlamydomonadales > Chlamydomonadaceae > Chlamydomonas > Chlamydomonas asymmetrica. The sequence continues at coordinate 21,956 of BDDA01000206.1, read as the reverse complement.
AACAGCGGATGTACATGCTGCTCGTGCAATTCCATGGCAGTGTAATTCCACCAATTTGTTTGGCTGTGAGGCATGCGCAAACACATGGCTTTGGCAACAGCTGTGGTGAGCAACGTTGTTGGTAGGCACTCAATGTTATGTGAAATCCCGGTGCGATTGTGTGTGAACTCCGCCATCCAGAATGCCAAGTAGCTGCATGCCGCGGCCTGCCCGTGTTGCACACATGCAGCCAAATGATCAGGGGTGGGCGGTTGGAGGTCTTGGTTTCCTATGGGTCAACAGTTGCACTCAATAGTCAGTACCTTTGGAGTCCTTCTTGCAGTTCATGGATTGAACGTGCATGCGCTGCTGAGAGCTTATGGCATGCGCTAGCTTTTCAGGCGGATCAGGGCTAGGGTTCAGGCAAGGCGACGAATGTCAGTCTGCAGACCGAATGCAGTGAGAGCCAAGCAGTGGACTGCAAGACCCAGCTGACAGGCATGCCAGTGAGCCAGCGAGGAGGCCACCTTGCCGCCTGTGCATACATGCATCACACGCGCGCTCGTGCACTTGATGCTGCCAGGCGAACTTGGAGTTGGGCCGCACTGCTGCGTTTGCATGACAAGCATGGCAGCGACTGTTCACTTGTGCACAATCCAATGGTCGTGCATGCATTTTGTTTGTGGTGCTGGTGGTGCAGAACGACTGGCACATTCCAGCAATCATGCCTCCCCAGTTGATGCACTTGACCACGTCAAAGAAATCACACCGGTGCATAATGTGTATGCATACATGGACTCCCGCTCAACCAAGCCTACCAGGCAAAAGCGCGATCAGCTCAATAGCGGGAGAACCATGGCAGCGGCGACAACCCTTCTCTGGCACCGGGTTGCGGCGCTGTACGGAGCCTCGGCGGTGGCGCTCGGCGCGTACGGAGCTCATGGCTTCAAGCCCAGTGACCCATACTACACAGAGGTGTTTAAGCGGGCCAACCAGTATCAGCTCCTGCACTCCCTGCTGCTGGTCGCCGCTCCCTTCACGAGGTACCACACACTGTGCCGGGGCTGTTGCGAACTGCAAGCAGCGTATTTTGGGGTTAATTAGCTAGCCATGTGTGGCACAGTTAACTTTGTAATGCTGCCTGCTTGACCCTACAGAAAGCCGATGGTTGTCGGGACCTTGACTGCTGCGGGCGTCGCACTCTTCTCAGGCTCGTGCTATGCAGTGGCGTTCAAGGAAGACCGTTCACTTGCCAAGCTCGCACCATATGGGTGAGTTTTGGAACACCGCAACTGTTGCTGCACGTGTGCGTGCACACGGCATACTGCTTGCTTGGGTTCGGTTCCGCCACTAATCCCACGCGACTCCTGGTCTAAAACTTATCAGCTTCAGACAAGTGACGCTACTGACCAGCCCCAAATGCGCTGGCAGTTTGCAAGTGGTGTTGAATTAGGGTGGTTCTTGGCCACGTCCGCAGCCCAACCAGTGCACGCTTGCACGCCTTGCATCACTTGCCAGGTGCGCACCGCCTTGCCACGTGTTGTGCCCTGTACGCAGGGGCATGGCGCTCATCGCGGCGTGGCTGGCCCTACTACTATGAGACTACTACTATGAGACCACACTGTTGAAAGTCCCAGTCGCGTCAGATGACTGCAGCGCTTATCGCTGTCGCAGCGAGAAATGGCGCACAACGCTACTCCTAGTGCCATAAGTCTAAACCTTGGACGCCCCTGGCCTACACCTAAGCCTACACCTGACGCAGTGCCCATGCTAGACGCAGCCGCACAGCAGCTGCTGGTGAGGCCTTCACAGTGGCAGGCAGTGGCACCAGGCAGCGCTGCCGCCAGGTCGTAACATGCGTTCCGCTGCAGTGCCGTGTCACCAGCGCCCCTGCTTCTGCCGGCCGCCGCCCTGCTTGCCATCAAACGCGCGCTTCCCGCCATAGCCACCACCACCGCCGCCGCCGCCGCCCTGCGAACACAGCAACGCAAACACGTGTGTTCTTCCTGATCGCGAGCCCGCCCAAACCAGGCTTACACACCCAGCTTTGCTCATCACACAGTCATAGTGCGCCCAGCCGCCTGTGATCGTACGCGCGATATGGTTGCTGTTGCGGACCATTGCAGCAACCTACAAGCAGTGTGGTGAGCACTCTCCCACCATTCCTTTCCAATGCATTCGTATTACAGTATGTACAATTGTACAGTAGGTGCCACCGTATGCACTGCCAGCATGCTCACCTGCCCGCCCTGCCACCGCTGCTGCTGCTGTTGCGGTTGAGGCGCCTGCTGCTGAGGCGCCTTGTCCGCTTGCTGCGCTTGCCCCTGCCCGGCCCCCTGCCGCTGCGCTGCTGGTGCTGGTGCTGGCAGCGACGCCGCCAGCACCTCTGTGAGTGACTTGTAGGATTCCCCGGGCCCCGGCAGCACCTTGATGCCCGACAGCATGTAACCGCCCGTCCCTGTGCACGTCATATGTGGATGGGTGCGCCCGGGCAGCACCTGCACAGGCAAACCGCCAACACACAGCCAACGCACACCGTTGAGCAGCTCAGAATGGTGAGGATGTGTACTGCGCCGATGCTGGGTTGGGTGGCACAGTGCAAATAAGCAGGTTGCGTGTGCCGGCACCTGTGTAATGCCTGATCGGTGGCACAGAGCATCATGCACACATCAGCGCTTCCAGTTTGGCCCAGTCAAGCCAGTGCGGCAAGTCGGCAACGCTTTCAACGCATTCAGTCCCCGATAAGGCGCTGTCGTGCGGCCTGTACCCTGCCCCTCATCATTCATGCTGACACTGGCGTTGTTCACTCGTCCATTCCTGCTTAGCTAGCTGCTACGCCTTAGAACGTCCACAGAAGGCAGCCAGCTGTTGTTGCAGTCGAGGACAATGCATGTTGCATAGCATCTCAACGAGGTAATCATAAAACTAGGAAAGCCTTGTGCATGCAGTTGCCGAGGGGATGCGCGGGGGGGCGCAGCGCACCTGGTATGGTCGCAGCCAGCTCTCCTGCAGCTGCAGCCCCGCGTACGTGCGCGCAGCCTGCACGTGCGCAAAGGCCTCCGCCAGCGGCTGCAGCCAGGGCGAGTAGATCACAAAGGCACCGGAGGGCGCCAGCAGCGGCCACACCTGGCCTAGCGCCGCGGTGGGGTGAAGCTTGGGGTCCGCGATGATGACGCTGCTGAACCCACCTGCATACACGCGCACGCAGGTGTACATGTGTCAGGACTAGGCTCCAGTGGAGCCATGCAGCATGCTGCCTGTGGGGCTGTGCAGTGTGCATATGCGCAAGGATGGAGACTTCACCTGACAATGGCAAGGCGTCTGGGCAGGTGAGCGTGTGTCAGTTTATTAACAACCGCCATGGGGCAGTGTGCATATGCAGGTGGCGCGTGTGTTGACAGGCAGTGCATGACCCGCCAGGCGAACAAGTGCTCAGGACTTTCAGTTTCATCGCTTTATCCTTCTGAGAATGAATGTCAACATGTGTCTGCTGACAAACCCAGCATGCTTTTGCAGATACGGGACGGAGTATGGTACCATACCCCGTCCTCGATACAGTACCGGTAGCGCGCACCTACCGCTTTGCACCATGGAGGCGAGCGTCTCATCATTCGCGGTGAAATGGAACTTCTTTGCTTGCTGCTGCTGTTGCTGCTGCTGCGTCCCTCGCTGTTTTTCGGCTTGCCCGCCGGGTGCGCTGCTGGGTTGCGGCGCACCATTAGCGCCATCTACTGCCATGGGCGAGGGTCCTTCCGGCAACGGTGCCGCTTCCTCGGCTGCCCCCTGCGCCACAGCCGGCTCAGCGACAGCCTGTGATGGTGGCGCCGCTGCGCCTTGCGCGGTTGCCTCAGGGTCGGCGCCAGCCGCTGGGACATCGCCCTCCGCCTGGCTCTCGTCTGCGGCCCCTTCCTTCACTGCTGACGGCGCCGCAGGCACAGCTGTGCGAGCACTGCCATTCGCCTGCACTGGCGCCGGTGCTGCTGCTTGTGGCTTGTCCTTGACCTGCTGGTTGTGCAGCTCCTGCAAGGACACACCGCAACGCATGACCCAGCATGAGCGCTGGGGGCAGCGAGAATCCACCAGAATACTGTGCAGCCCCAGAACTGACTGATGCCAGGTCTGCAAACACTGACGAGCAAAGCGTGTCCTGCTCCTGGCAGAGCCATCTCGCAGCAAGCGGTCCCAGCTGCTCTCACGCGTCATGCTGAAATGCAACACACTCCTGCCAGCCCTACATCGACCAAAGCCAGGATCCACAGATTCCACCCAGATACCACCCACCTCAGCCCCATTTCGCACACACGGTTGTACATACGGTGCTGTATCCATTACGTACCAGCGTCCTACCAGCGAGCCTGCGTGAGGGTGCGCGACCTACCAGCGCGCGCAGCAGGTGGTACAGCGAGGAGGCCGCCACGGTGGCGACCTGGGCGTCGGTGAGGTTGAGTGACTTGACGGCGTCCAGCGGCGCGTAGCCATTGACGTACGTGGCACA
>BDDA01000206.1:0-16505 GCA_001662385.1 Chlamydomonas asymmetrica | reverse complement strand
GGGGGGGGGGGGGGGGGGGGGGGGAGGTGACACCGTGCGTGACGAGGAGGGGATGTTGCGAAGAGGCTGGCTTCTGAGAGTGGTTTCGGGGAGCGAGCGGCTGCGGGTTGGCCCCGTAACATTTGCACACTACCGCAATCAGCAACAGCAAGGTCAAGCAAGTATGCTGGATAATCAGCAGTGCGGTGCTGCTGCAAGGCTGCTGCCTATGCAGGGCCACTGGCGTTGTGCCTGCGTTACTATTCGCGCTGATGGGCGTCAACATGCTGGTAGTGCTTGCGCCTTTGATAAGCAGGAGTGTGATACATGCGTGTGTCTGCAAAGTTATGGAGCTAGGGGTTGTAAAGACATATTGGAGGTGGGTGTTGGGTGTTGGGTGTGTATGTATGCGCGCATGAGGATAGGGGGTGACCAAAGAGACGCCACGCCCGGCCCAAACGCATGCACAAAAGGTTGTGTTCATGTCGCAAGCATTCTAGAGGCGCCGCGCAAAGTGCGTGCATCTGCGGCACCTCGACTTAGCTTGCAGTTGTTGGTTGTGCAGCTCAAAATGCTGCACAGTGTGATGGGATGTGCAGTGCGGAGGGTGATGCCGGTGCTGCTCACAGTTCAACGGCGCACTGTGCATGCCTGCTGGCGCCTGCCCCAGCTCACATGCCAGCTTGTAAGATGTCAATGCATGATATACAGTACACAGCAATACATGTAGAGAGCTGGCGCAGAGCAGCAGGTTATGCATGTACTATGTTTATGCATTTATCAATTCATGTATCGAGCAACGCATGCATTCCGAAGAGGCAGAAGCAGCCACTTCAGGGAAAGGCATACAGCCATTGTGCAGCGAGTCGTCCATGCGCACCTGGGAGCCCGCGGCCACATTGGCCAGGGACAGCAGGGTCGCGAGCGAGTCGAAGCGCAGGTTCCATATGCGCTCGGGGCCCTTGTCAAAGTACGTCTCGCACAGCGTGCGCGCGGTGGGGCGCCTCAGTGTGAGGTAGGTCATGTACTTCTTGGCTTTGCGCCGCTTGTACTTGTCCTGCGCAAACTCGGTCTTGGTCTGGAACGTCGCGCTGTTGCTGCACAGCGCGTCGACGATCTCGGCGCCCGCCTGCAGGCACCGTGACGCAAGCGGCCCGCAGTGAATTGGTGGGGTGTGCACAAGCAGCGGCGACGTGCGGTGTGACAAGGCATGGGTCACAAAAGCCGTGCATGCGTCTCATAAGGGTCGATGGCAGCCACCGTCCTGGGAAGGCAGCTAGCCGTGGCTTGTCGTCTGAATACCACCCTAGCGCGTCTGCTTACCTTGCCAGACTTCTTCAGGGCCTCGATATCCTCCTGCTGCAGCTTCTGGTTATCTGTGTTACGGTCGAACAAGTTGCTGTTGTCCTTCTCGGTCTCCGTAATGCGCGTCACATCGTCTGGCGGCGGCCTGCATTGTTGGTGTAAGGGGGGAGGTAAGCAGCGCGCGTCTCTTGACAGATACATGATGGGTATTTGAGTAACGTCGATCACTGCGGCTTGTATGCAGGGTGGTGAGCGAGTGCATTTTGAGCTCGTGCTGCTTGCAGACGGCAGGCGTCGGCGAGCGTGACTGCCAGTGCCGTTCGCAACGTAGGCAATACAGCAGGCCAAGTGCTGCATAAAAGGCGCAACCACTCACGTGAGAACTCTTTGCAAACCCGTTCCGTCCGCAGTGACTTCAAACATTGCTCCATAGGGTGCGCCAAACAGCGGCGCGACAGGCACTCTGTGCTTGCCGACCTTGACCTCCCTGAAATAAGGAGTACAGCAGTTCAGCACTTGGAATTCTGGTGGGTGAAGCAGTTCAGTAAAGCTAGTGGGTTGTTGGGACAGGGTGATGCAGTGTGCACCAGGCTAGGTCGTGCGCTTGGGCGTATGGAAGTTGGGTATGTGCTCGGGGCAGTGGTGACAAACTCACGTGATACCCTTCAGACGTATCAAAGACTTGCGTTCGCCATTAACATCAAGTACGACAGAGTCGCCCTCTTTGACAAGGAGCACAGAGTCTCCTGGCTGTGACATTCGTGTTTGGGCAGCGCTGACAGCGCACGCAAGGTACGCAGGCTGTTCTTACATATACGACAAGCTACTCTTATGGAGCAGGGTGCACTTAATGGCCTGCAAATTTCTACTTTGCCATGAGCCCGTAGTACATGACCATTTCATCACGATGCGCATGTAATCCGCTGCGCGCGTGCCGCGCTCAGGACTTCGTTCACGTTTATGATTGCTGCCTCATAATACTTCAGATTATATTTCACAATCCTCCTTCTGCTCACACTTCCTTGTTTCATAGGTTCCCCTGACGTTTTGGGGTCTGTAAACAACCTCTTTCACCTTCGGGCCTGTCAACCCATATCCAACATTGAGGCGCACAACTAGTCCAGCCGCGGCCTTGGGGCCCAGTGGGGCGTGCCGGTGGTCATGGCGTCGTCAGTGCGCTTTAAGTTCAGGGCGGAGCTGAGTTACAGCAACCTGCACTTCGATGGCCACTTCATTACAGTGGGTGAGCTAAAGCGCCTTATCGCGGAGAAGAAGGGCCTGGGTGCCGACGCCGCTGCGGAGCTCCTTCTCACGGATGCGACGACTAAGCGGGATCTCGACAACGAAGGCGAGCAGGTTATGAAGAACACTGCATTGTTGGTGCGTCGTGTGGCTGCAGCTGGTGCCAAGCCCAAAATGCTAATAGGAGGCGGGGGGGCAGCTGCATCAACCTCTGGTCCAGCTCAAACTGCAGGCTTGCAGGCAGCAATTCTGGCAGGAGCCGTGGCTTCCGCACCCATTGCCAGCGGTTCCACCAACCCACCAGCTTCTTCGGCAGCCTTGGATGACGAGTTTGGCGAGGACCCACTTGCCCGTATGGCGGCTATGCAGCAAGAGGAAAGCGCCATGCTTGCTTCAGCCACTAGGACACTCAACTCCGAGGCACAGCTGGCCATGCACGCACATGCGAGTCGGGGCGGCCGAGGCGGCCGAGGAGGGCGAGGGCGGGGCCGTGGGCCGCCCTTGCCTGCTGGGTACATCTGCTCGCGGTGCTACCAGCCAGGCCACCACGTCAACGAGTGTCCAACGCAGGGTGATCCTGCGTTTGACAAGCGCATCAAGGCGCCCTCTGGTATACCCGCGTCCAGGATTCAGCGCAGCGCTGACGGCAGCCTTTACCTTCCTGATGGGGGCTTGGGGGAAGTGGCTGTGAACCAGCGGGCGTTTGCAAAGCTCGCTGCGATGACCGGTCGGGGCGCCACGCCAGAGCTTGAGCAGGGCACGGCCTCGCCCAGGCCCACGGCAGCGCCCGTTGCTCAGGCTGCCCAGGCCCAGAACCCACCACCCACCAGCGTGCCTGAGGCAGCAGCAGGCATGCCGCCCCCCTCGCCACGGCCGCCTCAGCAGCAGCAACCGCCTGCACAGGACCCAGCTTCTGATCTGCAGACGGGCCCGCAGAACCTGGCGCCTCCACAGCCTGAACCCAGTGTTGCTGCGGCACCTGCAGCTGAACCAGAAACAGCAGCAGCTGCTGCTCAGCCGGCTGGGGCGCCGATCGCCCCACGTCCATCGCTTGGTGCGGACCTGTTTGGCGACGATCTGGAGGTTCCCGCAGCTATGCAGCCCGTCAAGCTGTCGCTGGGCATGGACACAGCAAAGGATGCAGCCAGGCGGCGCAGCAAGTCGCCCACGCCTGTGCAGCAGGCCGTTGACCTGAAGGACATCCCGGAGCACTTGCGCGGTGTGGGCCTCAGCGACGCACAGCTGCGTGACCTCCTGCCTTACCTCACCAACGTCGTGCCCTCCGGTATGGCTATGGCAGATGTCCTGCGCGCCTTCGGCAAGGGGCGGCCGCTCACGCGCGGCGAATTTATGGACGTGCAGGCAGCTGCACAGCAGGCCCGTGACGCCAGGGACAACAGCCAGAGCAGGGGGCAGGCGGGGGAGAGCGATAGGCAGGCGGCTCGGGAGCGCGAGCACAGCAGCAGGCGTGACCGTGACCGCGACCGTGACAGGGAGCGTGAGCGGGGCCGCGACGGCGAGCGCGACCGGCACCGTGACAGGCAGCGGGAGCGGGACCACGACAGCGAACGTGAGCGAGACCACAGCAAAGCACGGGAGCGGGCTGGCAAGTCAAGCCGGCGCAGTTCCCGCAGCCGCAGCCGTAGCGCGGCACGGGGTGCATCACGACACCGCTCACGCAACCGCAGTGTGTCACCGCCTGCGCGGTCGGTCAGCGCTGGCAAGTCTCAGCGTTCACCGTCAATTGTACACAACCACCAGGTAATTGCACAGCTTGTTATCTTGGGCCCGTGCTTGGGCTCCGCTTAAGCGTTGTCTATTCCACATGTCTGCCTGCCTGTTTCAGCATTGCCTGCCTGCCTGTCCTGATTTGAACCCTTCGTCACGTGTAAATGTTATGTGCCGCTATGTGGTTTGCGCAGGCTGGGCACGCCTCCAGTGAGGCTGCGCCTGAGGACTTCACCACCAAGTTTGCTGACGAGCCTGATGGCAGGGAGGACTCGGGCAATCGCCACAGCCTGTCAGGCAGCGGAGTTGACAGGGCACGCAGCAGAGATCCTCTGGATGCTGAAAACGACGACAGGTACAGTTGTTATGCCAACTATTTGCTTGTAACAAGCCTGTGTGTCTGTGCTGGTGTGTTCTGTTCGTTGCAGGTTCTGGTCCGTGCCATGCGCAGGTTTGCCAGGGGTGCGCAGGCCGTGCCAGTGTGGCCTCCTTGGCGTTGACGGCATGTTCCGCTTGCGTCCGCTGATGATCCATAGCTATTGCTGACTGCTTGGGCTTGCCGCTTAGAGCTGTGGGCCGCCCTGCAGTTTCGCAGTCCCAGGCCAAGCTTGGGCCGGCTTTTAGGCTATGAACTCACCACAAATGGTCTCCAGCTATCTTTGAACTCGGGCTTTTATTATGATATGTTTATATTGACTCTTGATGTCACACCTATGCGTTTGCGGCCTTGTGGTGAACTGTGATCATTCGCTGCAACGGCATGTTTCATGATCATGGCCTTAGTATCCGGCCACTGTATGGTCATATGTAATTACGGCAAGTGCTGTAAGCAACCGTGGACAGCTTGTTGCAACCAGTTTGTTGCGTCCCGCCCTGTTGTTTGCCTCACGGTTGTGTCACATGTATTGTCTCCCCTGGACCAGATTCAGCTACCCAGACACTGCCTACTCTGCGTCCTGAGCATTCTCTACCTGTGCGGCTCCTTAAGTGTTACTCTCGTGCCTGTGCCTGGTTTGATTCATGTGCCCTTGCTGTTTGGCATGACCGTTCATGTACGAAACCAGGACCGTGTGTTACAACAGGGAAACACGCTTGTGTGTAGAACTGACGAGCACATTCTCCCATCGGGCATTTTATCCTTGTGAGGTGCATGTCTCCTTCATCGTATTGTTTTGCCCGATGCACTTTTGCTGAGCGCGCTTTGTTTTGTGGTGGTGCCGTTTTTCTGCGCTGCAGATATGGTGTTGATGGTGGGGCGCGTGCTGGGACGTCTGGCAGGCAATCTCAGCCTGGGTCTGGCGAGCGGGTTGTGGCTGGGAATGGATCGATTGGGGAGGGAAGGGAACGGGATGACAGTGGCGACGACGACAGGAAAAAGAAGAAGCGCAAGCACAAAAGCAAGGACAAGGAGCATAAGCATAGGGATAAGGAGAAGAAGCACAAGAAGGAAAAGGATAAGCCAAGGTCCAACCGTGTGTCTCAAGAGCCCTCGGAGGATGAACACTGGTGCGTTGACCAGCGTGCACTGCGTTGTTTGTACCTGTGCTGTCATATATGCAGTCTTGTGAATTCCATAGCCAGCCTACATCCGATGAGCTCTCCTAACGCTTTCCTGATTTGTCTGCTGTGTTCCTAGGTCAACACGTGAGGATGCGCGGTACACGGACGACGACCACGGCAAGCACCAGAACGAGGCGGGCAAGCATACTGACTACCAGGACGAAGGGCAAGGATATGTAACCTCCGATCGTGCTGCTGCTCGCCCCAAGCGAGAGCAGACGCAGCGTGGTGATGATGCGGAACCGGCTCCAAGCGCCAAGGACGATGCCAACGATGTCAAGCGCAGCAAGCGAGCTAAGTTGGAGTGGCAGTCTTCAGGAGCAGCCAAAGGTGATGACCGTGTCCGTGTTAGCGCGTCTGCACGTCTGTTCAGCCAGGCGTTGGGGGCCGGCACTGGCCTGCAGCGAGACCGCGGTGGTGAGCGGGGCAGTAGGCAGCGCTACTCACAGCACGATGAGCGCTGATTGCATCCAATTCTACGACGAGCATGTGCAGGATGTAGTACCCATCAGTCATAGCCAGAACCACCACAGATTAGCTGCAGATTCACCATGCCGAATACAGACTCCTGCACGCCGGCATGCCGCTGCCATGCCGTGGCATGTACATTGTAGGGTTGTTCTGGTAGCCTATGTCGCCTTCCTAGCAGCAGCAAAGCTATGACTGGTTCAGGGCAGATACGGTTGCCTGCCGCGCACTGTCATGCACGCGAACACACTGCATAGCCCCGTAGGACAATATGCAGTTATAAAGAAATGAGCAGTGCTGAGTTAGTTCTTAGTGACGTTCACTTGGGCACCCGTCCGTCCCTGCGCAAGGATGAGACTTGGACCACGCGGTTTTATTTTCTTGAACCTCCTGCACCATCAGGTCAGCAAAATGCGGACCTTGCTTCCGATAACAGAGAGGAAGACCGTCTTTCAGACAGCACTGTCTCTGTAACGGACGCCGATGGTGACTCAGTACTGGTCAGGCGTCAGTTCAAACAGCGGCAATACATCGCTGTTCGGCATAGGCTTGCCACACCGCTGTCAGATGTAGGCATGCAGGTCTGGAGAGGGTCGCTGCTGGTATGTGACTGGCTGCTTGGCGTGTGGCAGCAGAAAGACAGCGGGCAGCATCCAGCACTGATTGTTGAGCTGGGGTGTGGTGTTGGCCTCACCGCAGCCGCAGCGAGCCGGCTCAGTGCGAATTTCATATGCACAGACAGCAGCATAGAGTCTCTGAAGCTTGCAGAGGAGAATTCCAGGGCGAATGGCGTCACGGAAGGCCGGGTCCGCTTCCGCTTGTTGGACTGGTGCAGCTGCCCACTCCAACTGCCCACACACGACTTGTCGTGGCTGCTGGAGGCTCAGGATAGCAACACCTCAACTGTCATGGTCGAAGCAGCAACAGCTCCGGCAGCCTCTGGCTACAACTTCTGCGATGACGATTTGGCGCTGCTGCGCCGAACAACGCTGTTGATTGCTGCTGACTGTGTGTACGACGAGACCCTCACCGAGGCGCTCATGCACTGCGCGGCGTCGCTCATGGCATACGCCACCGCCGCACAGGCGCACAAGGGCCGGGCGTGCCCACAGGTAGGCCAGCGTATTCCACTACTGCATAAGCATCGCGCGATGCCGGGACTGGTCGTGGGCATGGATGTGTGAGGCATTAGGTCGCATGAGACTTTGCACGCATGTTAAAACAGTGTGAGCCTGACGGCCCGTACTGCGTATCGCGATGTAAATCATGTTGCTGTCCTGTCTGCGCCCACAGCGGCCTTGCAGGCCTGCATGGCGCGACAAGCACGTCAGTTATGCAGGTGGAGTAGCCTAGCAGCCTCGCGTACCTGCATGCTGCGCACGCCAGCACACTACCAGCCCCTGTTTACTTGTGCGGTGCACATCGCAGGAAGTGAAAGTCGTGGTGGCGCTGGAGAAGCGGTACAACTTTACGCTGCGGGACATGGAGACACGTGCCCCGGCGTTTGACCACTTCTGCACCTATGTCCGCCAGCAGCAGGCAGCGCCTGAGCCGCAGCCGCAGCAGGCAGCGCCAGTGCCCCCTGGAGGAGCGCTGGGGGACGGTAATGGGCGGAGCAGCGGCGTGAGCCCAGCCAGTCCCAGAGCGCGCCCGTTGTTCTCGGGGAGGCGTGTTGACGTCGGCAGCATTCCTCAGGTGCGAGACAACGTGGTACCTACCCATAATCTGGCATGACAGCCTGGAATGCACGGGGTAGGCTGTCATCAGCGAGTTTGCCCTGGGCAGCAAGCCATGCTTGCGCACAGCTGCCAGAGTATGCTAAGGAAATGGGCATGCAATGCATGCGAGCTATGCAGCGTATCTGCGTAAGCTACTGCATGCCTGAGCAAGGCTCAGCAAGCAAACGCGCTGTTTGGCGCCTGCATATTGGGGTCAATCCGTCACTCACTTGTTGAGCAGGAAAGCTGCACATGCGGGTATCATGCTTGGCTGACTGTACGTAACGTGCCTAACTGTGGCAGTACGGCGGTAGTCCTGCCGCATGTGCATCTCCTCGCACTCCTGCCAGCATGGAGCTGGAGTGGTGGTGGTGGTATGCTACTGACGCCTGGAGGTGTCCTCTGCACCGAGGTCGCTGGCCCCTGTCCCAAGAATTGGTGTATGCGTACAGCAATGGCCTGACATGTCACATGAATAACCAGGAGCAGGAGTAGACGTGCATTGGTTGCCTAGCAGCGTGCGCCATCGGGCTTGACGTCAAGGCTCCCGCACCTACCCGATTTGTGCCGCATATGTGTATCGATGTGTGGTGGTGTGCTGCATCATGTGTGGATGCTTGCAGGTGCTGAGCTATGATCGTGGTCCAGACCTGGAGCTATGGGAGCTCACCCTGCTACGCTGAACAGCCATCCTAGTCATCACGCATCAATGCTGCAGCTGCTTCCTCACACCAGCAGCGCCAGCGCCAGCACCAGGCATCTGGCAGTCAAGCATTATCGCTGGCCTTATCATCACGCTGCCAAACAGCAGTGCAAAGCAGGACGTTGACACGTGCAGCCGTATATGGATCTGGTGAGTGACCCAAATGACAATGGTGAGCAAGGAATCCGCCGCATGCCGCAGCCGCACCTTGTCTGATCATGATTGCATTCCGCAGCCCACTTGCATGCCACTGATGATGCACAATTGCACAATTGCACACGCCATGCAATTAAATTCAGTTGGATTGATGCTGCAGCCAGCCGGAGACACGCAACAGGTCTGACCAGGATCTATAATAACACGGTGTTGTGCAATCAGTCCTGCAGGCCTTTCAAGCATGTCAGCAGGCACCAGCTGGGCAGTCACACAATACTGCGATGGTGATGATGACGTTGCATCGCAGTCGTGTGCAGTACCAGAGACTGGCCCCCTGAGGGCATAAGGGAGTCATCTCGGTAGGGGTTCCAGGGATGAGAAACAGCAGCACCGTGGATCGCAGGACCAAATGGCAGACTGGATCACATGCATGATGCCACCTGCAATTCGGTGGGGTCTGACACTCCAAGCTCATCAAACTGCTGTGCGTTATGATGCATGCTGGTGCTTGCTTGATGTAGGTTTGAAATCAAGACCGTGCTCTTGTTTGGGCCACCTGTGGAGCTCACGCCCACTGCGCCTCCCGCCAGTGCAGTAAGCGTAATGACTGCGCGACACGACACAGGACGAAGCCGCGCCAGCGAAGCGCACCTAGGCGGACGCGTATAGTACCTCAGAACTGCATGAAACTCAGAGCCACAACTCGCCGGAACCGGAACGCGTTTACATCTGCACGCCTTGTCACCTTGCGGCCTCAGGCTCACGCCCTCTTCCCCTGGCCTCACTGTTGCATGCACTACTGCCTGCTGGTCTGAGTAGGCATGCGCTACGCACAATGCACAGTGCACACTGTGCACCAATGCACCAACCCATCCCCCAATTGCCTGCAAAACCACCGGATGTAAAGTCAATGAATCACTGTCGTTGAGCGGTCCAGCAAGCGTGGTTGTTCGGTCCATCGATCTACAGCTACAGCGCCCCTCCCGCCCGCCCATACTTACCTACCTATGCGCCACACCAGTTTGTACAAGCAAACCAAGCAAGGGTAACCCCTCAGATGCACTGCAGTGTCCCAGTCAGCTCATCAGCAGGCAGTCAGGGATTCCGATTTCGAAACACCCAGTGCCTAGCACAGCCTGTGCAGCAGCTCCCGCCCCTCCCGAATCCGCACAATGTTTTCGCACAGGATGTTTGCAAAGCGCGCATACACCTCCGCCGAGATTGACCCCAGGTGCGGCAGCGCCAGCACCTTGGGGTGGCGGTACAGCTCGTCCTCCACCGGCGCGGGCTCCGCCCAGTGCACGTCCAGGCCCACGCCGCCCAGCGCGCCGCGCTGCAGCGCCGCCAGCAGCGCGTCGCGGCACACCACCGGTCCGCGCGCGCAGTTGACCAGCAGCGCGTGCGGCCTCATGAGGGCCAGCTCGGGGGCGCCCAGCAGGCCGCGCGTGGCCACGCTCAGCGGGCAGTGGATGGTGACGACGTCGGCGGCCGCTAGCAGCTGCTGCAGGTCTTCACGCGAGGACTTGGAGGTGGTGCTGATGACCTGCTTGCAGCATGCCCGGCAGGGCGGTGGGTGCGTTATGACGGAGACGTGAGCACAGGGAATGCTGTAGGCATGGTACGCATGCGGCCACCGCTCAGGGTCCATCACCTGGGCCTGCTTGTCAATCACACGCAGTGACCCAAATCGGAATCTCTGGATTCAGCACTGCCAGCCAGGTCTGCATCACTTGGCATGATGAGGGCGGGAGTGGAATCGCCTGCAAGGCTTATGCTGTGGTAGGCATCTGGATAGATTTCTGTGTCTGCAGCTCACAACACACACCCACACACACACCTTCATGCCCAGGCCCGCTGCAGCAGCTGCAACGCAGCCGCCGACCTTGCCGATCCCGATGATGCCGAGGGTCTTGCCATGGAGTTCCATCCCCACGGGGCCCCCAATTTTGTCACGCCTCCGAAATGCATCCATAGCCTCCGTTGCACGGCGCGCCAGCATCAGCACCAGCATAATCGTGACCTGGTGCAAGGCACATGCAGCTGAGCTTGTCAGCAAGCGACTGAAAAACGACCGACACAGCGAGCAGTAATAGAGCCAAGTACACACACAGTCTGTGCACATCGACGTTGGAAGAAAGCAGGGCAAAGTTGCGGCCTACAAACCTCAGCTACGCTATGGCAGTTCAGCCCTGGTGCGATAGTTACGGGCACACCGCGTGCTTTGGCGGCATCAATTGCGATGTTGTTGTAGCCTGCAGCGGGCTGCGCTATGAGTCGTAAGTCCACAGCTGCATTGATGGCCCGTGCATCGACCGTTCCTGTCGTTGGTATGAGCACACGGGCGTTTTGAACAAGCTCGTGCAGCGGTCCTTGTTTGGGGTCGTATCTCCGCAGCACAACCCAAGGCGGCAATATCTTCTGTAGCTGGTCTCCAGCTGGGTGCCATCCATCGTAGCACCACCACACCTCCCATGGCTCCTCCTCCACTTGCTGTTGAGACATCACTATCCCGAGCGACACAGTTGAGATGGTGGTCTCGGCAGGCGGTGGCAGTGGCCAGCACGTTTCACAAGCCGCCCAGTATAGTATTATAATTGTATGTTTGGATGAGATCAAAGGACGGAGGTACGTGCTTTAATACCCTGTACATGAAGCTTGCATTGTCGTGACTCGTGAGGTTCGCTGTTTGTCGTAGCCTCGAGCTCACAATTTCGTTGTGCGCGCCGCACACATTGGTGAACTGGTCAGTCCAAATTGTCAAGCCAACGTGCATTGTGAACATATCTTAGCACTATTTGCACGCTCTCAAGCCTGTACTGCCTTCCGTGATGTTTGATTCTTGGGTGCTCATTTCGAAACGGTGACAAAAAACGTTGTACCCTGGCGCAAAGCCAGCAGGCCCGGTTACGTCATAGGTGAATCCCAGCACAGCAATCATGTTGGCAGTCGGAAGCCACGCTCACAGCGCAGATGTGCTTGGTGAGGATTTTACTTTTCAGCCACTACTGGCGGAGCTGTTGGCAGCGTTGCTGGGTTTCCCTGGCGATGTGTTTGTGAAAGACGCAGGGTGAGAAAACGCGCACACATCTCTTACCCTGATATGTGTTGACTGTGCACCATTCATGTGTTGCACTGAGGCCATGTTCCGCGAGCCTGCATAAAGCAGGGATGTGACCGACACGTCCTTTCCTCCACCGGACAAGTGCGACTTGCACTTGAGTGACGACCTCACCTGGATTCATGCTTCCTTGAGGTATGCTCCTGGATTGTTTGCCGTGGTTCAGTGCAGTCGTTGTCCAATGTGGTCGGTGCGAAGGACGCGTTCCTAGACCGAGGGGCATGCTCATGCGTGCTGCTGCTTAACGCAGAAAGGAGCTGGATGAGCTGGTTTGGTTAGGCTACCACTATGCCACTATCTGCGCATTTGTGGAGAGTGAACGGACGCCCAATGGTCGCAAGGATCGGTCCGCTTACCAGCGAGCTCTGGCTGCAGGCTTGGACGGTAGGTGCAAAGCACCACTTTCCTGTCCATAATACCGCATTATTTGCACGTAATGTCGCACCCAACCAAGCCACTATGTTGAGCCCCTCCCCCCCCCTTACGGCACGCACGCACGCACATGGCGCACCCCCCAAATTCCTCTTATCTCCCCGCTGCCTGCGCTCTGCCCGGTGACAGCACCATGGTGCTCACAGCTGAGCACAGTTGTTTGACTCTTGTACTGCAGAGCTTCTTGAGGTGTATCGCATCGCAGTACACCAGGTGATGGTGCTGCAGCCATCGCCGGTGTTGGCGCACGTCAAGCGCCACCTCTCGGAGTTTACGGTACGCGTTCAAATGCATCCGCTTACACTTAATCATCACCGCTTGATTTACGTGCTTGAACGGCCTCGCTGCTCCCTCCTAGTTGGATTTCTATGCTGTGGCACTAACAACGAGCCTAGGAAAACATCCAGTGAGGAATTCCGCCCCTGGCGCTGTTGTGTTAAAATGCAGCTTGAGGCTGCATCACTGGCTATCACTGACAGCTGCCGTGCCGAGCACAAAGCCACCCACTGTCTTGTCGCCCTTGGCGCTGCTGCTGTCCTGCATCCGCAGGACTTGCTCCCAGCGCTGCACTCGCTGGTGCACTGGGTGCAGGTGAGCAGAGCTGCCGTACCCTCACACCCTAGCTGTGTCCGCACTGTGCATTGTCAGCGTAAGACCCATTGTGGACAGCACAAAGAGTTACCCGGTTGAAACCCGGGTGAGAGCTTCCACAGCTTCGTACCGGTAGCTTATATGTACGTTCCTGTCGGTGTGTGTCCATCGCCTTGCAGAGCCAAAGCACCTTCGCGCCCAGCAGCGTTGATGCTGATGGCAGTGCTGTCGATGCCAGGGGCAGCGCGTTGGGAGCGTCAGCCGGCGCCGGCGCCAGCGCAGCGCCCGCCTCCAGCAGCAGCTGCAAGGGCTTCAGCGGCGCCGCGCTCATCAGGCGGCTGCACGGCGCCACAGTGCTTGGCGGGGAGACGGTGGTGCGGTCATGCATGCTGCGCCTGCTGTGGCACTGCAACCAGGTGCTGTTCAAGCAACTCACCGCCTGGTAAGCATGCCTGATGCCAGCACAATGGTGAATGCGTGTGCTGCATCCATCCGCATGTATCTGGGCACCAACATACCGTAGGGCTTTTTGGTGGGCTGTTGCAGGCACAGCTATAGGCGCATGCGCTGTTGCTCAATGCCCTACGTGGGTGACAAACTGACAATGGAGTGGAAGCTCAGTTTTAGTAGAGTCCCCGCTGCCCGACAACCACAACAGCATGCCCTGCACCACAACCTGGCGTTTGCGAGACTGCAGCCTGTCTCTGTTGCGTGCCCGACGTGCCACAGGATGGTGCATGGGATGCTCGTGGACCCATTTGGCGATTTCTTCATCGCGCTCAGTACCACAAGCAGCAGCAGCAGTACAGCCAGCAGCCAGGGTGCATTCGGTGCTGCCAGCAGGCCCTCAAGCGCACAGCAGGCGCTGCCAGTGGCAGGCGCGGATGGCGCTGGCGGCAGTGGCAGCAGTGTCGCTGACGAGGAGGAGGCGTCGTATGCGGAATGGCAGCATGGGCTGCAGGTATGACCTGGATGAGTGCATTGCACCAACCACCGACCCTACGCCTGCATCAGTCCAGTCCATGAGGGGCTTCTCTGCCCCTCATTGCGCCACTTTCACTACTTCAGGTCAACATGCCTCCAATCACCTTGCTTGCATGGCATACTTCAACCCAAGTGCCAGCTCCCAACACAGGTTTTGTTCACATGAGTCCCGTACTGCTAGAAGGCTTTGTGAAGCGCGAGTGTGACCCCGCATGAGTGCCCCCTGCTTGGCACGCCCGCAGCTGGTTCCTGACAAGGTGCCGCTGTACGTGAGCGACGATGCCGCCGCTACAATCCTATTCATCGGCAAAGCAGTGCGCGTGCTGAAGCAGCCACTGGGCAGGTTCAAGGGGCAGGAGCTGCTGCCACTGCAGGTGAGGACTGACGGGGAGGGGGGGAACAGTCGGCCCATGCACTCAGACAATCAGGCCGTGCTGGCATTGCCGCTAGCCCCCAAAAAGGGATTGTGCGCCAAACCTGCAATGCCTGTTCGTTGGCATTGGTGATTATCGGCTTTTCTCCTGGGCCCCTCAATGGGCCCCTGCTGCTGCGCCTTGAGGAGTGTTGCAGTCCCTCCCTTGACTGGTAATCGTTGACACGCTATTGTTGATTGTTGCACCCTCGTCCTCTGTCCCTCACCCTGCCCCTGCACCCTCGGCGGCTTGCTTGATCAGGACACGCTGGAGTTTGCTGAGGCGCTGCAGGCGCTGGCGGCGGAGCCGGTGTTCAACTGCAGCGCGTTTGAGCAGACGCTGGAGGCCATACGCGCCAAGGTGAGCAGGGCTCAGGGCTGAGCAGCAGCATGCGAATGTAGGGCCATGCAGGGCCCGGCAGAAGGGCCGGCAAGGGCTCAAGGCAGTTCCCTGATGAATGATACCGCTCAAAGGCTCTGCCATCCAGGAAGACACTGCGTATTGAAGCTGCAGTGATCATGTACTGGTACTGATGAGGACTTGATTCAGTGTTGGGCTGTGGTGCATGCAGGGTGCACGCACGCGTGATTGCACGGCCATGAGAGCTATTGTGTGTGTGTGCGTGCGTGTGTGCAGGTGGCTGCACTGCTGTGGCACCTGGTGGTTGAGCGTGCCGGCCTGGCAGCGCACCTGGCGGCCATCAAGGACTACTACCTCATGGCGGCAGGTGAGAGCGCCACACGCACATTGTAATGCACACGCTGCATGGTATTGGTGTGCTGCACTGAGCCCCTGTGGCCCTCAGGCACGCCATGTGCCTAGCTAGGCTGGTGAGTCTATTCTGGTCGTCTGGTCTCATCTGGGGCGAGCATGGGCCGTTTGGCCGACACGCACCTGATGTAACATAACGTCACATAACATGTGAACGCACATTCCCACACACCGCTATGAGTTCAGGAGCAGCCTGGCCTGCTGATCGGCTTCAATGCTAGGGCTGGCCTGACACACACATGCGTCCTGCCGGCACTTACACACAGCACACAGCACACCCCTCCCCCCCCCTTGCAGGTGATGTGTGGCGGGAGTTCCTGGAGGCTGCGGAGCCCGCCATGGCGCAGCCCGCACGCCCGAACACCGCCACCGCGCAGCTCAGCGCGGCGCTCAGCGCGGCAGCGCTGCGCAGCAACGCGGAGCACGACCGGCTGTTCGGTGCGCTGCGGCTGGTGTACTGCGCCACCGCCAAGGAGCAGGAGAAACTCATGGTGGGAGGCATGGCTTGAGGCTTGTGGCTTGAGGCTTGTGGCTTGAGGTTTGCGGCTTGCGGCTTGAGGGTTGAGGGTGATGAACTGCAGCAATCATGTGGTTCTTGGCTTCTTGCTGTGTGAGCGGTGCCTGTCGGCAGCTTGAGGCTTGTGGGTGATGCGCGGATAGCATCACTGCATCAGTGAGGTTGAGGTTGTGGAGGTTCATACTGGGGATGCAGGGGATGGGCTCCTCCTGGTGTCTCAATGCATCCACGTCATGGAATGAGCCAGCATCCTAGGTGTCCTCCACCATGATGGACGCGCACTGCTCTGCCTGATCGTCCGCCGCAACAGCTGCTGGTGGCTTCCTGATGCGTCACGCAGATTGCGGGTGGCGCTGACAAGAGCCACGCGCTGCCGTCGTTTGACCCCTCGTGGGACCCGCTGTCCCTGGAGTACCGCCTGGAGTGGCCCCTGGGCCTCCTGCTGTCACAGGTGTGTAAGTGGGGGGGGGCTGCGAGCGCTAGCGCAGCATTGGAGTTCTGGTCATTGGAGGGTGAGGCGAAACAGAGCCGATCCAGCGAGTCGAGCCCTGCCTGATCCGCTGCTGAGTGACTGACGACGGTAGTGACTGTTGGTAGCGCACAACGGTTGCCATAATTGCTACATGCGCTTCACCAGGAACCAGCGTGACAGGCACCTGTCTGCTGTGCAGGCGGCTGTGCATCTGCAGCGCTTGCTATCAGCTGTCTGGCATACCGTAGACGAGTCGCCGTTCGTTGCAGGACCTGCCACAACCTGAAAGCGCAACGTCAGCAGTCCAACACTATCATCATGCCTCAGATTTTGACGCTTGCCCCCCCC
>BDDA01000205.1:144007-158859 GCA_001662385.1 Chlamydomonas asymmetrica | reverse complement strand
GGGGAGGAGAGGGGCCCGGGGGAGGGGGGGAGGGGGCAGGGGGAGCTGGCGAGGGGGCGGGAGGGGAAGGCGGCGCAGGGGACGGCGAAGGCGGGGAGAGATTGGGAGCGTTCGCGGGCGCGTTCGTGGGCGCGATTGTTGGAGCGGTAGTGGGAGCGGTTGTCGGTGCATCGGTAGGGGCGGTTGTTGGCGCAGTTGTTGGTGCGTCAGTGGGCGCGGTTGTGGGCGCGCCAGTGGGTGCGTCAGTGGGTGCGGTTGTGGGCGCCTCGGTTGGCGCAGACGTCGGCGCTGCTGTTTGGCCCAGAGCCCCTGCAAGCAAGCAAGCAAGCAAGCAAGCATGGCAATGACAGAGGTGTGACTGTGTTAAGTCTTTACCCCAAAGCAGGGTCTTGACGTTCGTCCAGGCGATCTGACAGCTGCCTTCGCATACTCATCAGGCACACCACTGCCTCGGGGGGAAACCTGGTGAGGGCTGTACAGGCCGAACCTGTGCCTTCAACGAAGCAGTTCAGCTCCAGACATGCCCGACACTAAACGCTGGATATATAGGTAGCAGGGGTGGACACACCCTTGGGTTCCAGTTCAGCTTGCGTGAAATGGCTTTGAACAGCATTGCAACTGGGCCGTAGTTGCTTTGATGCTCAGGAACTGTGAGCCACTGGGCTTGGAGCTACCACCATAGCACCAGCGAATGCATCAGCCCTGGCTTGGTGCTGCTAGCAGGGCCAACGGCAGGTCTGTGATCCCTGGATGCAACCAGGCGCAACTGTCGGTGGGCAAGCGCGGCCAAACAACCTGTCCCAAATTGCTCACCTTTCTGACAACTGACAGCCAAGGTGGCTACCAGTAGCAACACGAGTCCGTGTTGTGCCCTCATTGCTGCTTCGCCTGGTCGGCTAAGCGGTCTTGATTTTGATGGTCGCTTGCAAGACCGTACTGACGATGTGGCAACAAGGGGCAGTGTGTGGGCAGTGAGAGCAAAGGCACTGGCGTTGTGGGGAATAGCTCAGCCTTGTCAGGCTTTTGTGTGGGCCTACAAGGAGCCTTTCATGCTTATGTATGAGACCACTCGAGCAAGGATGTGGGCGGAACCTGGAGGCCGGGCCTGTTGCCGGCGTGTTTTGAAATCCCCCTTTGCTGGCCTTGCCCAGGCTTAGCTGTCCCACCTTCGCTCTGCAACTTGCGTACAAGATGAACCCCTGGCTTCTGTGAGTAGCGACTGCAAAGAGAGCAGCGCCTAGTTCAGCGCTTGTGGATGCTCCCGTAGAACTCTGCAAACAGGAGCTGAAGTAGCTGCTTGCACAAGGACCACCTCGATTTTTGTTGCCTGGTCAAATAAACCTGTTGTTCTGAGCTGGCTTGGCTTTTCAACGCACCCTAACAGTGAGCGTTGGTGAGCTGCCGTAGCGTGGTTTGTTGCATCGTGCAGCATGGTGAGGCCAACCACTAACTTCTGCCAGACCCCCTGGAAAAACGGTAGCGACCCACCTTGGTCGCACTTGAGTCCTGTCCGTAATCATGTGCATGTGCTTCACCAGTTTTGTTATTGGACCTGAGGACCGTTTTGCAGTGAAGTCTGATCAGGAGCGTCAAACCGGTTTCGCAACATATGTGGCAGTGGCATGATTGGACATTCTTGTGCGCCCTCGACTCTGCCTGTCGAACCTGTGCATGCCACGTACTTGCAGTTTGGCTGGTCCTGGGTTTGCAAGGGCACACGTATGGAGTCGCTGGATACGCACATCGCATCAGAGCGGGTTTGAAAACCTTCACAGGTTCAGTCAGACCGGCAGTGTCTGCTTGCTTTGGAGTTCCCAGGAGGCAAACATCCACCTGAGGTGAGCTTGAAACAACCTTGCGGGACCGTTGCGTGCAGACTGCAGAGTGAGAAATATGATCCTACAAGAAGCAACGGCTCAAGGTGGTGGCCTGGACAGACGACGAGCTCTCCAAGGTGTTTGCAGCACATCCTCCCTGGATCAGTCACCTGCCACACGGCAGCAACTGGGTGCACGTGGGCTGCACCGTGACCCCGAGAAAGCGAGAACCGATGAGTACCCACGTTTTCGAGGCTTCATATGTGCATTCGACTGGCACAGACGCAAGTAGCCAGGCAAGGATGATTGGCCAGGCCCCTTGTTGTGGGCACCTGGCTGCGAGTTGAACGGCTGAGTTGCAGGCTTCAACAGGCGCACGGCAGATTGGTTGCAGATGCAACCAGCGTTACTTGTTCCAAAACCCAGCGTGGAAACCAGGCAAACGCTGGTCTTGGCTGTCTGCCAATGCTGCAGGCAGTGGCCAGCCAGTGAGCTAGGCCAAAACGCACATGGGCATGTGCGACGCTGCATTGGCCGTCCACAGGTGGCAAGCCCGCAGTGCTCCCCCGTTTCATCCCGAGCCTGTCATTTGTTGGGGGCGCCATTCAGTGTCCATCGACGCAAGCAAAGCAAAGTGAAGGGGCCATATGCACGGCGCGAACGGCGCCAACATGAACTGCGAAGTGTCCAGGGTCACAACCTGCTTCGCTATGGCAACGGTGGGAAAGAGGGAGCACGCAAACCGGGAGTGCAGGGAAGTCCGCACTGTGTGCCTGTGTTCAGACGTAGGTACGAAGCGCTGCCAAGGACTGGTATGGCGGACTGGTGGTTTGGACGCCGCAGCCAAGCACCACAGCAGATGATGCCCCACAGCAGGTCATGTTGCATTGCGCACGCAAACAGCTGTGCAGCAGAGGTGGCACGCATACATGTATGCATGCTGCAGCCAGCAGCAGCAGCAGGCTTGTGGCGCGTGGCAGCGCCCGACAGCCAGTACCGCGAGGAGGCATGCACACCAAGGCGCACCAAGCAGCAGGCCTGGTAGGACCCAAGGCATCACTCGGGTGAAGGCGCAGCCTGAGGAATGGGAGCTATGGCCTGAAGCGCTGAACCATGCCCCAGCTTGTTATGGACATGACACATGATTCTTAAGGTAGGCTCTGCTGCTGCGGTGCACAGATGACCGCTAGCGGATGCACAGGTAGCCAGCTGCGCTGCCGCACACTTGCACGGGCCAATGCAACGCTGCAGCAGCACTCAGGTCAGTCAGGTGGCTTGCAGCAGCGGCATGCGCTGTGCACGTGCATGCCTTCTAGCAGGCGAGGGCGAGGGCCTACCACCACTGCCAGCAGCAGTGCTTGCTACTTCCCTGCAGCAGTGCTTGCACCTGCCAGCCCTGCACCCTGCATAGCCCGATTACCAAGCTGCGCTCAAGTGCATGCATGGCATGCGCACGATTGGATGAGCTCCGGCGCGTATTTACAGGAGGCATGCAGGGGGCTGGGGGCGGGAGCCGGAGAGGGGCAGACTAGAGGGGACCGAGGGTACCAGGAGGGGAGGAGAGAAGAGGGGCGGAGGGGGCAGAGGGCCGCGCCCTCCCTACATGGCGCATGGCAGGAAGCCCCCCTCCAGGGGGGCGGGCTGCAAGATGTGACTGCGCTCCTCACACCGCAGGGGGGGGGAATGCAGGTAGAGAGGTTGTGGGGGAGTGGACTACACAGCACGTTGCGAGCGTGGCCATCAGTCCCCGTGACAGGCTGAGGACTGTGCCTTGCGCCACCTCAGCAGGCATCATGCATGGTGCCGTCATGCCAGAGTAGTGCAGTGCAGTGAATCAGCGTGATGATATGCACAGCGCGAGAGGTGCAGACGGGTCATGCCGGGCGGCATGGCTGCAAAGCCATGCCACCATACAGCCACACCACGATAGCACGTCGGGCAGTGGCAGCCACCAGCAGATCCGGGCTGTTCGGCACGCCAGCACGTGCATGTTGCCGCCACAGTCACGGCAGGGCTACAGACAGTCCTGCTGGCCGAGCCAACGCGAGTACCGCAAACACCGCTACAGTGCAGCAAAAGCATTAACATCATGGAACATACGCATACAGCAAACTCAGCTCTTGGGCAGACTCTCTGCTTGGAATGAAGTGTGCACACGGAACCCGCTACTAACAGCTTCAAGCTTTCAACCAATGAAGTAAAACAATACACCCCGTGAATACACCCTACTGCCGTGGTACACCAACCAGTACCGCTCCTTACAACATTACATTTCAAACCTGAATGGATAAGGCAACGCGAAACCAGCTGCTGTATGTACTGCTTGTGCCTTATTCGCACTGCAAGGCCAAAGCAGACATACAAAAAAACCCTATCACCCACCCTCTATACACTGCACTGTACTGTACTGTACTGTACTGTACTGTACTGTGCACTGTACTGCGTGCGGCCCGAACAGGTATGAGGGAGGGACAGTTGCATCATCACTTCATCAGCCACCCGACATTCGTCATCGTAATGGTCAGCAAGGGAGGTTTATTTGTTCTGTGAAGGCGCCAGCCAGGGCCGCTGCCAGCACTGTCGCCAAGAAAGGCGCAGAGTGGCGTGATCAGCAGGCATCGTAGCTGGGAGCTCATTGCTCAGTTCCTTTAGCGCGTGTGGTGAATTGCATGTGTGGTAATCGCGTGTGCGGTAAATGCATTAAATGCATGTGAACGGGACCCAGCCCACCAGTGTCACAATGTGTCCTCCCGTCAAACGCTCGGTGCAGCGTCATACACACAAACGGAGGCGGCAGTACGCAGCACACAAGCCTGCGCAAGCGGCATAGAGGCTCAACCAAATGCATGTTGTTTCTTGTGGCGGTGTGTGACCACAGCTGTGTTCTTCTTTGGTTGTGGCGGGCCAAGCTCGAGGCGAGGCGTGATGCACCCACCGAAGCCTCACGATGGGGTGGGCTGCATAATCGGTAGGGGCGGCCGACCGGCACCAGCCAGGTAGCACAGCCTGCGGGTGCAGCCAGCACAGGCCTAACAAATAACGGGCAGCAGCATGAAGCAGCCATCAACGCACCCAGCCGATCATCACGCCGTTGCCAGGTAAGATACGAGCCACTTGCACTGGTGTTGATGCTAGTCGGGGCTGAACGGTGTGGCAGTCTAGGCCAGGCCTGCTAAGACATGCAAGGCGGCGGATGATGAAGCCACTGACCCTCTGTACAATTATCAAACGCAAATGGGGTGCGCCTCGGAACGCGCAACTCTGTCCCTGCAGTATCAACTGCTTAACTGGTAGTGGTGGATTGGAGATGCGAGGTTGTACGCGGGGGAGAGGAGGCATGCGGAAGGGGAAGCGGGAGAGAGAGAGAGAGAGAGAGGTGTATCGCAGCAGGGGAGGGGGCATATGTACAAGTGGGCCTGCCCGGAAGAAACGCGCATAACACCCCGTGCCGGCCTCAAGAGCTTCTTGCGGCTAGCTGGGCTCATGAAGCCATGTACAGCTTGGAGAGGGCAAGGGGAAAGGGGAAAGGGGAGACAAGGGCGAGGGAGCAAAGGAGCAAGGGAAAGGGGAGAGAAGGGTGAGGTGGCCTTGGCAAGCACATGCCAGTACCGCCTGGCAGTCATCGGATGCACGAACAACAAAGGTGCCGGTGATCTGACACGTATGCAACAGCTCCGCATCGCATCATGTTTCAAGACGGCGGCCATAGCTGAAAGATGCCATGATGCGATGCTCTGCTGCTTCGTACAAGCGAGATGACGCAGACCGCAGCAGAATGTTGCATGGAGACGTGGTGATGATGATAGGATGCAGGCAGCCCTCAACAAGCACAATGCATGCACCCCACAGCTGGTTGCCAACGTGGGCGTGCAGTTGTGCACCATTACAAACAATGTAGTCTTGCACTGCGTCAAGGACGAGCGCATGACGCACACCATACGCACATCGTGGGCCTAGCAGGCATTCAACTGCATTATGCAGGCCGGGGCTGGAAGCACTTTCTGCCCATAGCAACCAACACGTGATGTTTGCCAACATGCCGCTGGCTGCCTGAAGCTCTTGCCATCGGATCGCAAGGGTTGGCACGTGCAGTGCATAGAGCCGCAAGCGCACAGGCGCACAGCAAACACCCCTGTAGGCCACCACAGCATTGTAGGCACTGCAGTGCGGCGAACCCCAGGGGGCGCGCATGCTCTGACAGGAGCAGGCGTGTCCAGGTATTCCACGGGGCCATGAAGTAGCGCCTATGCACGCATACAGACACCTGACTGCACCCAGACCCCACTGCGCCTGGCAGCCGGTGTGCAGGCGTGTGTAGAGGGCATGACACGCACCATGCACGGACCATTGGCAGTCCAGGCCGGGGCTTGGGAGGCCCGCAGCAGAAGCAGTTGGACCACCACCGCGTTGTTGTTATTCGCTGGCCGATGCGGCCCCGCAAGCAGCCCCGCAAGCAGCTGAGCGGCCGTTAGGGCGTGATGGTGGTCAGCAGGCCGTCCACACCATCTGCGCCATCCTCGTGTGCGTTCACCCCCCAGCCCTCTCCAAGCGACTGCGTCAGCAGCAGCTCACCCACACGCCATGCGCGCTTGCTGGCGCCAGCGCCAGCAGTGGTGCCGCTCATCGCCGCAAGGCTGGCGTCCTTACCATCCCCACCACGGCCTGCTGCATGCGTAGGCGGGGGGCAGCAGGCGTCCGTGCCGCGCTTGTTGGGGCTGCCGCTGCGCCCGACGCCATTGCTCGTTACACTGCATGGCGGTGCCGAGCCTGACTCCAGGGGGGCTTCCGCACCGCCGCGGCCAGGCACGACGCCATGCCCCGCCAGCTGCGGCAGAGCGCATGGTGCAGCAGGCGCGACAGCAGCATCCGTCACAGTCACGGCGACCGCCGCCACACCCTGCCCTGCTGCGCCATGCCCTCCTTCACAACTGCCTGCGGCGGCGCCTGCGCCAGCGGCAGCGCTGTCAGCAGGCTGCGGAGCCTCCTGGGCAGCTGCCACCGCAGGCGGCAGCGCTGTCATGGCTGGCAGCAGGGGGGGTGAGGGCGAGGGTGAGGGTGAGGCAGCCATTCGCATCGTTGGTGCGCAGGCTGGCAGGGCAAAGGCGCTCGGCGTCATGGCCAGCGGTGCCAGCAGGCATGCTGGCCCGGATGGGATGGTGTTGGCGACGCCAGCGCCCTTGCCAGCGGCGGCAGCGGCAGCGGCAATAGGCGCGCGGCCCTTGCCGCCTGCAGGCATCATCATCATGGCAGGCAAGCAGGCGCTGCCGCCACTGCCCACAGCGCCGCTGCAGGCGGCAATGGCGGGCAGGTGCAGCGACGGCAGCGCAGCAGTCCCACAGGATGTCGGTGGTGGCGACAATGGCGGTGAAACCGCAGGATTTGGCGTGCTGGTGATGGCGTAGCTGCGCCGCCGTGCAGCGGCACCAGTGCCTGCCGGTGGGAGGGGCTGGAAGGCGGTTGTGAGGCTGCTGAGTGCACCGGGGGGCGTCATGCCCAGCGCTCCACCGCAGGCGTCCGGCAGCCGCAGCCGGCCATCTGCAGACCTGCTGCGCTGCCGCCTCATGCCGCAACCACCACCAACCCCTGTGCCAACTAGCCCATGCTGCAGCAGCAGCTGCTGCCGCACTGGTGCTGCTGCTGCTGCCGTCGCTGCTGCTGGCCTTGCACCGCCGCAGCTGCCCATGCCAGGCACAGCGGCGGCCTGTTGGGCCAAAGATGGCAGCCCGTTGTTGGTGCTGTTGGTGCTGTTGGTGTCGTTGTTGGTGTTGGTGGGTGTGATGGTAGTAGTGGTTGTGGTGGTAGTGGTGGTTGTGGTGGTGGGTGGTGGTGCATGGGGCGGCAGGCGCCTGGCGGCGTCCTTGCGCAGCGCTGGTTCGATGAGGACGCGCTGCATCACCCACGGCATGCCGTTGGCCTCCAGCACCGCCTGGCGCTCCTCCAGGCTCTGCAGGCAGCAGGCAGTCACACCGGGAGATGAGTATGAGCGGCGGAGGGGGAGGAGGGGAGAGCTGAATAAAGTAATCAGTCAGTTGCACGCAGCCCACGAGTTAAGCATTGTCAGTTGGGGACCTGCTGGTAGCAAAATGATGAATGACAGACATGATCCTGAACCCGCCCAGCACACAACACAGGCGTGTCACCCGTACGCACCTTGTACTGCCTGAGGCAGTACGCCAGCTCAGCGGGCGACAGGCGCTTGAAGGCACGCTCCTCAATCGCCCGCGACTCTGCGGGGCCACACACGCACACATTCACACGCAGGGAGGTAAAAAAAGATACAGGTGAGTTCAAGGGCACATGCACATGCACATGCACATTGGCATATGCACATGGGTGGGGTGACCGCATCGCATCGCGGGGGTCAAGCGACCAGGGCCAGGGGGGAGGTGGATTGCGTGTGGATGCGAGGTGCTGCTTGCACCCCCCCTCCCCCGGACACATTGGCCACGCAGCCCTTTCAAGCTCAACTGATATCAGCCAGGTACGTTGCAGACAGGGGGCGCCACAGCGCGTATGCTCACAGGACTGCCCTCTGCTTGCAATCCATACTGCCGATAGGAGTGGGTGGTTTCGTTCCGAGGTTCTGTACCTGAACGGCTCAAGGCTTTGCATCGTTTTGGGGCCCTGTGCACTTCAAGTGCAAGTACCAGTACCACTGCCCCACTATGGCGACAATCATCAGCCACGGCACCCACCATGTCCAGCGAACTGAGCTGCAAGCATCCGTGTCAAGGCCGAGCGCACGCTTGCACAGTGGCCGTCAACCGTCGTGCCAAGCCCAGCCATAGCGCGCCTGAGGTCCTGCAGGGTCTCAGCCACGTCTGTATTGAAGGCTGCTGGCTGCTGCCACAAGGACTGCACGACCTTGCCGCACCTGCGCCACACCGAGGCAGCAGCACACGAAGTGTGCGGCTTGTGCCAGGTTGTGAAGCAAACTCACTGGCATTGGCATATTTGAACTATGGCAAAGACGTGCTGGCTTGGCGGACTGCTTGGCGCTTCCTGTAAGGAGTTGAACGCATGTGGTTGACCCACAAGCAGTGTGAATACTACCGCACTGGTCACCCACCGCTCAAGCGCAGTCATGATGCGGCTGTGGCCAGCCGGCAGCTGCGGTGGCACTTCTACCTTTGCCTCGAGCTCCTTGAAAAACACGCCTGCAGCCACGCACGCAACGGCGTTAACGTTAACTGCTGTGACGTGCAGGCGAGTCATGTGCGTTCAAATTGCAACGTGAGATGGCACGCAGCTTACACACTGCGTGCCTAGGCACAACACCATGAGTACCGCAACCTAGCTGGCTGGTTGTATGAACAAACTCTGTGCCTCACTCCCTCCATCTGATGGTGTAGACAAAGTGCACTGCTGCGCGAAGCCCCGGTTCAACGACCTGTGAGGCTTACCTTCATGCTGCAAATAGGCCACCACCATTAAGCGGAAACCCTCACAGTACTCTCTCAGGAGTTCCACCTGTGCACGAGGAGGGCGGCGAGCGGTCAGTGGGTTGGGTAGCTCAATGGCACACCGTCAAACTCCAAGTGACTCAACTGATCAGTGCACTAGTGTTAAAGTGACTACCAATCACAATGTGATGGTGTCAACTCAGTAGGTGCACCATCTCTGCCCTTCACATGAGAAGGCACGCCGTACGTGCCACACAGGTGGTGGCCCCTTCCTGCACCTTACTTGCAGGTCAGCCACGGTCGAAGTCCGTGCGCTGCGCAGCGCCTCTTCTATGCACTTGACGTCCCACTGTATTGCCTCCATCATCAGGCACCACCCTGAATGTGCGGCATCAAGCACAGGTAACCACTGAGCATGACAGCCTGCACAACCTCGCTTGCTGTCGCCACTTGTACGCGCGAGGCGCACCGGATTAGGGCTGAAGAGCAAGAGGCACAGGGTAGTGCTTGCGGGTGGAGAGTTCCACTGCAAGGCGATAATGAGCTTAAGCTTTGTAGGTTTCCTTTGGTCTGAAAGCTAGCCTCAACAGAGAGCACGAGGCAGCACGAGTCAACGGCGCACCTTTGGTGAACACCCGGCTTGCAATCCTCCCTTGCGTCTGTGACAGAGCTTGCGGCTGCAAAATGTTTTGTTGCTGCCCCGCCGACAAGCTGCCATTGCTGGGCGAAGCGTGGTGGTCGGCAGCCGTTGCCGCACCGGGTGACCCGGGCGCATCAGAGGAGGTTGAGCTCGCAGTGGTGCTGTTGCTTGCCTCTGTCGTGCAAATGCTTCCACGCTCTGTTACCTCAGAGGTTTCATCGGAAGAGTCTGAGCCAGGCTCCAACCCTGACAAGTCCAAGTCAAGATGCCGTCGCCCGTTGAAGGCGTTTGTGCGCAGGAGGCAACGCCTACTGTCCATCGGCAGAGGCTCAGCCTGAGGCGCTGCCAGCAAAGACGCTGCCATATACGTGCCAAGCCAGCGCAAGCTTTTGAACTTTGCAGGTGTACCCCTTCACTGACCTACTTCACGGCAGCGAACCCACGTGAACGTGATGTGGAGGTGAAGCGCCGGGTTACTTAAAAGCGAGCAAATAGCAAACTCATCCACGTTTACTTGGTGCAATAAGGTACGTGTGTGGGGAGTACTCTGAGACAAGGCTGGAGTTTGCTGCGATTATTCGGAAGTTGCGTGGAAGTGCCACAATGACAGTGTTGGGAGCAAGCAGCAGTCAGTGACTTTTTCATAATTCACCTCATGCATAATGCGTCACAAAGTGGTCATGAGCAACCTTGCACACCCTTGGCCCTGTGGTGCGCTTGGTTTCGGGCCCCACACCCCCTTATGCAGAAGCACTGCACTCCCACCAGCAAGCGGGGCGTACAGGTGGCATCGAACATGACGTTACTGCTTGTGTTGGAGACCCAGGCTACCAACTATAGGGTGTAAGCCGTATGTTTCACTCATGCCGTCAGCATGCCGGAATCCTTGCAGGCCGCCTGCAGCTCTGCCCCTGACGTTGCGCAGCGGGCCATGCCGCCACTTAGTCTTGGGCTTTCGAAACTGCAGCAGTACGCTTGGAATCGCAGTAGTAGCTTGTTGGAGGACCTTTTGTGCTCCCAGCATAAGCAGGACACCCGCACCTGCGCTTGCGCCTGTCCCTGGAAGGGGTAGGATTGCTCGGATGGCCACCTGGCAAGCGCATGCCAACAGCCAGCAAGAAGCTGGCCTCCACAAGGGCCACACGAGCTGTGTGTTTGTATTGTGGCATAGTATGGTAAGACAACAAGGGATTATGCATTTTCAACCTTCTCAGTTGTGGTACAGCGTCGTTGGTGGTTTGCAGCTTGCCACAAATCCAGCGTGCATATGCCTCGCACCGACACGCGGTAAGAGTGGTACAATTCACAGGTTGTTGATTATGCCCGTGTACTGCCAATAGCCAGAAGCTGTCAATTGCTAGCAACTGCTTTGCATTGTATGCAATCATGGAGGCACAGCTGCAGCTGCACGTACCGTAGTTGTGTGTTGTTCACACGCACTCTCGAACAGCCACCGAGAGGAGACCATGCACTGCATGTATAGGAGGAGGGGACACAAGCGGCACCCAACCCCTCCTGGGCTCTGTCAGAGTTGGTTCTCACCGCACTGCATGCATTGCATGATGTGATGGTTGGGATGCGGCTGTTGCCTTACACTGTATGCCCGCATCCACACGCTGACACGCGCAGCGCGTGCGTCTGAGCGCTGGTTCGGGATCCTGGCGGGAAGGGCACACCAATGTACACTGCGCCGCCAAAGCAGCGAGCCACGAGGCTGTATCCCTCCGTGGCTATATGTCTAAGGTGAAAGGTTACATCTCAAATCCGTAAAACCCAGATTGATGTCACATAGTGAAGCCAGCAGCGAGCAGGGCTGACCTGCTGTGAGTGCCTTGCAGTGTGTGTGCTGATGAGTGAGGGCCTGCCGGGTGAATCACTTCAGCCATGCACCGGGCAGCAGCCAGCATGGCTCGAGCCCATGCACGCCGGCGGGCGCAGGCAGCAGAACAATCCATCGGAGCGCGGGTGTATATTGCGTCAGTGAGTGAGTGAGGCTGAGAAGGTGCGGCACGCAGTGCGCACACACGCGCAAACACACGTGTGCACACACACATACGTGCACACCACACAGCCCCACGTGAACCATACGGTAACACACAGGCATACGTGCACACACGCAAAGGTGCCAGGCGAGCGCTGCCAGGCACTGCCAGGATGGCACGAGCCCCCATGAGGAACTACTGCACAAGGAGCCACTCAGTAGCTACTACTCGCGAAAGGCTTGGGGAGGTCACTGTGTGTGTGCTGCTGTTTCATTGTGATTGCCGAAATTTCCATGATGAGTTTCATTACGATTGCCGACGGCATGCAGCCTGCTGTGCGGGGTGCCTGTGGGGCGGGGAGCGCAGTGCGTTGGTGCGGATGAATGTGAGAAGGGGGGGGGGGGCTCACCGTAACACAGGTGTGGTGAGGTGAGGCATGCACGTAGTTGAGATGCATTGGCCAGTTGCATCGGCTACATGTCCAGAATGAGAGCGCGGGTGATGTAGTAATGTGGCAAATGGCAAGGCATGCGCAATCATGGATGGGTGCGCGTGTGTGTATTCGCACAGGCACAGTGAGGGGGCCGGGGTGTCACACACACACGTGGCATGCGTGCGCGTAATTTAAGATTTTTTACGTCAGGAGCTTTCCAGCCGAGGCCGACACTCCCCTCAGATGAGGACATAAAACTCTCGCAGGGGCGAGTCAAGCAAACAGGGAACAACAGGCCAACACTGAACGCGTTAAGCCAAGGCGTGCGCGTAATAGGCGGTGGCGTGCAGTGGATGACGAGATGACATCAGCATCTGCAAGGCAGCTTGCGTCCCACCCACTCAACCTCTGTACAATGTGCAAAAGACATGAATGTGCGACGCAGATAACCAAGTAAGGTGTTTTGTGTTTTTGGCCGCCCTGGCGCCTTGCCTTGCCTTGGGTTGCAGCGCTAGCTGTGTACCCGCATGCAGGGAGGCAGCATGACGCGGTATCAGCATGGAAGCACATATGACGCGGTATCATACAGCATCACAAGAGCCAACGAGGCAGCCCCAAGGGGTTCATGCCAACGCAGGCCAGTACCTCATCAGGTCATGACTTCCTGTAGGCTGCTGCTTCAAATCCTGCCTGCCAGCCTCTGCCTGTCAAGTGGGCATGGCGCCATGGCTTGCGTTGAGCGCGAACAAGCAGCTGAGGGCGTATCGCCTCCTCATGTGCACCCTGTGTATGTATGAACTAGGGCACAAACGACTAGGGCATAAATGCACATGCGAGCTCAGCTGCAGGCGTTCAGAGGTGGGCTTGCATGTGCAGGCCTTGCATGCTGCACAGCGCTCTCAGGTGCTGAGCGCCGCCGCGCCCTGAAGGGCCTTGATGCGCGCCACTCGCTTGCGCACATCCTTGGCGATAGCGGGCTCCAGCACCAGGCGCTGCGCCAGCCAGGGCACGCCGAAGCGGGTCATGATCTCACGCTTCTCAGCCAGCGTCTGCATTTGGGGGAAGCAGGGGCAGGGGGCAGGGTACAGCAGGCGGTCGTTTCACAACACCACACACGTATGTGAAAGGCAGGATCAGCTGTGCGGGGTATTGTGCCACAAGGAAAGGCTGTGCAACCTCATCACACAACGATGCAAGGTCAAAAATCCCCGAGAAACAGATACAAGCACCTACTCCAGGCATAGACACTGGTTGTTGTGACAGCACAGCGTGAAATAAACCGATAGTCTGTCCAAAACCCGTACTAGGTCCCCGGAACCATTATGAACATAGACTACCACAAATCCATCTATGTGCTCGTCCTGCTGTGTGAATGGTCGAATTAAGAGACCATGCGGGACAAATGCAGCACGAGTCCTTGTCTTGCCGCTTGCAATGCTGCATGTGGGCAATCGCACACCCCCTGTCACACACCAGCAGCAGCAGCAGCAGCCTGCAAGCCCTTGACCAGCTGACCACGCAGAGAGGGACCAGCAGGCGCCTGCGCTCACTGCGCGCTCGCACCTTGATGTGGCGCACCGCGAAGGCCAAGTGCGCGGGCGTGATGCTCTTCTTCAGCTTAACGTGCGCCGCTTCAAACTCTGCAAGCCGCACAAGCCAGCAGCCACGCAGGCGCACTGGCATGCGTTGAAGCATGTGTGCAGCAGCTTCCTTTTTACGTCAAAAGCAAAAAAGATAGCAATGTATGGATGTCCTGTTATGTCGTGTTGTGTTCCGCTAGGAGCATGTCGGCCAAACGGCCCATGCTTCCCCTAGGTGACCGGAAGGGGCTCACCAACCTAGGCGCATGGCGTGCTAGAAGGCCACATAGGCGCAGTGTGGCAGCACAGAGCATCGTGCAGGGTTGCTGGTTGCATGACACAAATATTGATCGAGGTGATTGGACCCATGCATCCATCTGGGTGATTCAACACCCTTTGCGTCGCATTAGCGGCTCATTGCGGTCCCTGTCAAATGTGGCGCTGGGAGTCATATCTTGACACGTTCACAATGAAGCCACCCAGGCATCAACGCACCAGCCAACAGCACACCTGCCCCAAACAACACCTGACCCAAACAAGTGCCGGGCTGCCGGCCGCTCACCCTTGTGGTTGAAGTGCTTGCGCATGAGCGGCAGGCCCACATCCTCCTCCTCCTGCAGGTGATCCCTCATCTCGCCCACAAACCCGTCAAACACAGACCGCAGCTCGGCCAGCGCAGGCAGCTGCGCGGCGGCGGGCGCCCCCCGTGTGATGCCGGACGCCAGCACCGCACACCTGTGGGTATATGGTACGGTATGTATTCCGCCAGGCAGCAGCAGCAGCAGCAGCAGGGCTGGGGGGAAGGGGCAAACGGTGACAACTCGTCGATAGAGCTGGTGGGCAGAGGGAGTGGCGTGGGGCGGATAGGTGTGGTCCCCATATTGCAGGCCATTGCAGCGCTGCAGTCTGTTGCCCTACACCCCATGCACTGCACTGTGTCCTTGCTGACAAGGGAGAAGGGGATGGGCTTCGTGGAGGATGTCAAGAATGCCAGTGG
>BDDA01000205.1:107628-137490 GCA_001662385.1 Chlamydomonas asymmetrica | reverse complement strand
GGGGGGGGAGGAATGTGACGTTGAAATCCCAATGCCCTGTTGCGCCAGATGTGCAAGGTCAGCGTCACATGGTAGAGTGTCCCACATTCGCCCAGCGCTGCTACATACTGACATTCATATAACAGCCTGCACACGTTTGACTGCCTTGTGTAGCCATGCAGCGCGCATACATGGGTCGGGATGGCGCTCTCGCACCTTGATGTGGCGCACCGCGTAGGCCATGTCGGCAGGCGTGAGGCGCTTCTTCAGCTTGGCATCCACCACCAGCGCCTCTGCAAGTCGCATGAGCCAAACATGTGAAATTGTGTGTGGACCAGCATGAGGCATGTGTGCAGCAGCCATGTTTGTTCTGTTCCGCATCGCGGCCGTACGTCTGCATTGGTCTGGGTGGTGCATACTCTCTCAAGTCAAGGCAGGCCTGCTGATGACAGCTCCCTTGACCGCCCCTTCACACAAGCACATGCACATGCACATCGCTTTCGCTGTCAACATGTTGAAGCATGTCGCGGCCTTCCCCAAACAACCTATACATGAATTGACGAGTGCGTAGATGTACCTTATGCTCACGCTGCCAGGCTGGCGCTCACCTTTGTGGTTGAAGTGCTTGCGCATGAGCGGCAGGCCCACATCCTCCTCCTCCTGCAGGTGAGCCCTCATCTCAGCCACAAAACCGTCAAACACAGCGCGCAGCTCGGCCAGCGCATGCAGCTGCACGGCAGCGGGCGCCCCCCGTGTGATGCCGGACGCCAGCACCGCACACCTGCATGCAAATGTAAGCCGCCAGGCGGCAGGGGAGGCAGACCGACGGCTACGCGTTCAGGCAGCACGTATGGCTGAACTAGCAGGGTAGAGAATCGGAGGACATGCATAACAGGTCAGGAGTCAGGACATACAACACTGCAGATTGCCCCACATTACATCAGGGCGCCAAGTGTTTACAAGACGTTTTCAACTTCAAGGTCAACGAGAGAGCTCAAATCAAGCATCCCTGTGGTGCGTGCTGCGTGCTGCCACAACGGGCTGCCGTCCACCAGCAATCAGCAACCTTTCTACTTCTCCTTCCCCCCTTCGTCCCCCCCCCACCCTCCGTCCCCCCGCACCTGTCCATGGCCGCCATGAGGCCCACATGGTCCTTACTCATCTTGGGGGGCAGCGCCACGCGGCTGGCGATCCAGGGGAAGAACAGCCCTGCAGGCAGGCAGCGCAACAACACCGGCGCGGAAGCGGGCAGGAAGCGGCAGCCTTGAAGAGCGGGTGTGGCTCTACAACGGCCTAAAGTAGCAAGCAGAACGTGCGATATCTGCGCCGGTGCGCACTGCGCAGCATGCTGTGACTGGGACTTTTGCAAGGCATCAAGCATACTGTCCTCTGGGCATATGAGCATTAGGCATGCCCAGAGCAATGGGTTTGCATGCAGGCGAGCTCGTGGCTATGCGTGTACCGGTCAATGGTCAAGCGTCAAGCATGTCCCGCTCAGCCGGCAGCTACAGCATTTGAAAAGCTGCAAGGCGCGCTCAAATTGCACTCACCCTCCTCGTTGTCGTGGTGGTGATGCACCATCTTGTAGAAGTAGCTGTAGTAGGCAGTGAGGTGGTCGACCTGCCAGTCCTGCAGCGGTCGGCCCGCACCCAGCTGGCCCACCAGCGCCGCCAGCGCGCCGCTGATCTGGGCCATGTCCCAGCGGATGGCGCTGTGGATCAACACCCAGCCTGAAGCAGTGCAGTGCACACATACACGCACCCATTAGTGCATGGTCATCATGCTTTGCACAGGCTCTTGAGCATACCGAGGTGCCTCAACAAAGACATACTGGATGCCAGTGGTGGGCACTTACTTGGGTTGGGCCATAACGCTTGCAGTACATACTGCGGGTCATGTGAGTATGAATACGGTCAAATGATGTGGGTCGACCAGCGCAGGGATGCATGCGGCTAGGCGCAATGCGCATGGCTCCCGCTGTCCTACACCCCACGAGGGAGGGAGGGAGGGAGCAGCAGCGCCTCACTGCGCCTCACTGTTGAGTAATGGTCACGCCATGTCATGCACACGTACGGCAGCCCCCACGTACCATCCTGGTGGGCGGGACGGGGCCAGCTGGCATTAGCGGCCATGATGCCGTTGTACTCTTCCTCCGTAACACCCACAGCGGCGTAGATTGCCGCCATGTCGCGCTTGGTGGGGACTGCAGGGGGGGGTGCCGCTGCGCCAGCCTGTCCGCTGGCGAGGGCAACGTGCGCATGCGCGGAGGGCTTGCCGGGGCGGGCGGTGTGTGGGAAGACGGAGAGGCCGGCGCCGCTGCCTGCCTCGCAGGCTGCAACATCAGAGCAGACGACATCAGACGACGCATCCAAGGTGTGGTGCTGGCGCTCGACCTGTGTGGAGACAGCTGTGGAGTTGCTTGAGAGCTGACTGCTGCTGCTGGTGTATTCAGTCATGAGAGAAGCTGCCTCTGGCGCTGTAGCTTTGGGTGCGGTCAGGAAAGGCGCTGCAGTAGGAGCACCAGCAGGCACAGCCGTAGCCCTGCTGCTGCTGACGGCGGTCTTGCTGTTGGACTTGTGACCGCTCTGATACTCAGCGAACATCTGCTGAGCTCCAATAGCAGCAGCCTCCCAGGCGCCGTGGTTGCTGGTGCGTGCTGCGGGTGCAGACATGGTCCGTTGATGTCAGTGGAAACGGAGGGGCTGAACGGCAAGCGCGTGCTGCAAAAAATGCACGTGTTCACAAGGTGGCTTTGGATCGTCTATATGGACCGGGCTGAGAGGCGTATTGCTGTGCACAATTCAAACACCTTCTTATATTGTTTGCATCGGTGTTTGATGCTTCGGCGTGCGTCTCAAGACCAGGAAGCCAGCAGCATTCCCCGCTGCGTCAACCGCTGCTGGTCAACCGCGTCTGACCTTCATGGCCCATCGAATCTCACCCTGCAGCTTGGTTTATGCACGCTTAAGGACATGAATTGAAGCGTCATCCTACCTCCTACCTGGCTCAAGGCCAGGACTAGGAGAATTCATGAGCTGCGAGGTAGCCTGCTGCTATTCGACGGTTGGGCACGGGCGGGGCTGAACACTTCCAAGAAGGTTCAAGGAGCTCCGGGCTCAGCTGTGGCTCAAGCTTATGGAAGCGCGCATATTAACCAAGGGCTTGTCCTACGAGAACAGGCAATTTTGCTATGTGCGTGGCACGGCCCACTGACCTTCTCGGGAGAGCCGCACTGCACCTGGGCGTGCATAAGCTTGCGCTCAGGTAGAGCTTCAGTCCAGTAGACAACAATGGGACAGTACAAAGCTCACAGTTTCCTGGAACACCAACATGAACGCACCGTCTTGTGTCACAAAGGGGTTTTGATATCAGCACATGTTTGTGGCAGCCGTGCGCGGTTTCGCTTGCTTGCAAGCGGTGCAAGCTTGCCTGCACATCGCACCAGGTGAATCCTCGAACACTGCTGGAAAATCCAAACATATTTCGTCTCACTGCCTGACCTGCCTCGCTGCGGTGTCACTTCACACAGTGCACCATACACACACCAGCACGAGAATTGCTGCACTCTCCCTCCATGCACATACACACACCGGTCACAGGCACAGCTGCAGGCCAGCATCGCACATGGCATCAGCGCATTTTATAAAGCACGTGAGGTAAGCCACCACCCGCTGCATGTAGCTTGACACGAGTCAGTTGCGACGCGGCGATTTGCACCTGCCCTTCGCAGCGCGCTGTACAATTAAGCGCCGGGAAAGGCATTCTGAGAGGGCTTCTACGTGGGCATCAGGCTCTCACACATAAGCATCGTGGTACCATCTTGCACCATGTAGTGGACGTGCAAGAGGACCCCTGCCTAACGTTGCTGGGCCTGTCCAGCACGTCCCAGTGCACCTATGATTTGCACTGTTTCAGGACCGGGACTCAGCTTGGTTTGCCGGGTGTTCGTGCTGAGTGAGGGTCCAAGAGGCGACGGACAGGAATCCTTCAAGACACATGGGGCCTGTGACGCAGACACTCTTCACTGTGCTGCATCCGCCGTAACGTAATTGCTCCCCTTGACACTTGTGTAACAATGATTAGGTGGCATGGCTGTCGCTTGTGAATTCCTTGCGGGGCGCATGCTTGCATGCGCCTTGCCTTGAACCCCATCATGCTAGGGTGAGGTGTATATTGCGTTGCCACCTTGCACAAGTTCACTTATCTTTGCCGCCACACACACTACACACCGCAAGTCCCTACCATCTACAGACAGACCTGTGTTGCACACTCCGCGCCTGCAAACTTGCCCAGCTGTGTCTTTCTTCTCTTGCCCTCTGCATACAAGTCTGGGGCCTTGCCTTCGCTGCCTTAGCTTCTTGCCTTCGTGGCATGTAGGCGTATCGTCCACAATGCACCACTTCAGCGTGCGAAGGAGCCTGGACACCATTCCAGTGCCCAGGCAGTGACAGAGGCTGGCAGAGCACCATGGTAGAGACCCTGAGCACGCTGCTGGAGCATAAGGTGAGCTGGGTGTCGCCACTCGTTGCGCTGCAGTGCTTGCGTGGAGTTTTCAGTCACCCGGCGTGCAATTCCGAGTTAGGTACTCGGGCGCCCCAGTGGCATGATCGTTGGCCTTTCTGCAGGTCCCAGGCTTCAAGGCAGCCTTTGGTGGTGAGGAGCTGCGCCGTGCTTCAGCTGCACTGTCAGGCGCCCTTGTCGGAAAGCTCAACAGGGTGAGTTGGCTTGGTGTTTGCCCTGCGCAACGTCGCTTCGCCGCGTGTGCCGCTTGAGCTGCATGCAAGCTGGTGGCGCTTCGCAGGTGTTGGAAGAGCAGCAGCAGGAACAAGCGGAGGGCCAGAAGCAAGAACAGCAAGAAGAGTATAGTCATCCGCTGCAGCCCTTGCTCGCAGCGTGCCTTAATGAGCACGAGCTCAACTTGTCGCTGCGCGAGCTTGCGCTCGCTGCCAACTACTACTGCTCGCTGGAGCCCCAGGCGCTCAGCAAGGACTACGAGTCGCTCTACAACTTTGGCCTGGCGCTGCAGGAGCTGGGCAGCAAACTCAACCACGGACCAGCGGATCACGTCTTGTTCCTGCAAGAGGTACGCCAACGTGACACACGACACTCGTGCACCGTCCGAGGGCCCTGCACATTGCCAGCGCTCTCTGTGCATGCGTGCACTTCAAGAGTGCCCGCTTCACATGGCATTTCTGCGTGTATGGGCACGCAGGCGTGTGCCAAGTACGACGCGGCGCTCGCGGTGCGCCCCAAGTCGCACGCCGCGTATTACAACTGGGGCGTCGCGCTGAGCGACCTCGCGCGCCTGCTGCGCGAGGGGGGCAGCCCCGAGGATGCCAACCGCTGCCTGCAGCAGGCCAGCCAGCGCTACGCGGCGGCGCTGGACTGCCAGCCGGGGAACCCGCAGGCGCTCAACAACTGGGGCCTCGTGCTGCAGGTGGGGGGGGAAGCAGGGCAGCCAGCGTCTGCTTCTACTGCAGGACGGGAGGTGGGGCGGCACCGCCCACAGCGCCACACCACATGTGGGGCGTCGGTACGACTGTGCAACTCGACAGGCACACACATACGTGCACAGAGCGCGGGGTGTTGGACAACCCACATGTGGTAGCCTCGCAGGCCATTAGTGGACGAGTTGGCTTAGCCTGGTGCGATGCCTGCAGCGACGAGCCACCCGTGACGCAGCAACGCAGCATGTGGTACCCCCCCCCCCCCGGATCGTGTGGCATCGCGTGAGAGGCCTCCTGGCATGCATGCACCCTGCTGGCCCTCTCACCTCTCACCTCTCACCACCACACCTCAGAGATCTCTCATCACCACACGTGCCTGCCTACCCCCACACACCACGCATTCACACATGAAATCTCCCTCCTATCACCACCACACCACCTACCTCTTGCTTAGTCGCTGCTGGCTCACCTCACCTCACCGTGTGTTGTGCGCAGGAGCTGTCCGGGGCTGAGGCCAGCCCGGGTGGGCGTGAGCTGCTGGTGTACTACGCGCTGGAGAAGTTCCGCCACGCGGTGCGGCTGCGCCCTGACTTTGACCGCGGCGCCTACAACCTGGGCACCGTGGTGTACACGTACGCGGCGGGCGTGCAGGCGGAGCTGGCGGCGGCCATCAAAGGTACTGCTGTGGTACTGCTGACCGTACCGTACCGTACTGTACTGTACTGCATTGGGTCAAAGGTACTTGGGTACTGCGAGCTGACCACCAGAGATTAGAGGTGGCATAGGCGGGATTTAGGGTTTTAGAGTTTAGAGGGAGCAGGGAAGAGAGCAGAAGTGGCGTGGGCGGGATAGGGAGCAGGAGCAGTGGCGTAGGTGGGTGCGGGGAGGAGGGGAAGGTTGGGGTTGAGGATAGCGGGAGGGCAAAGGCAGGGAGGGCCCAACAGCACAGCGAGTGCATGTGCAGTTGCGCAGGCACAGATACTCGTCCGGGCCCATGCATGCAGTAGGATCAGATGCGCGCTTTGTGAACATGGGCACGTAGCCACGTACGCTCAGCCATCGCCCTGACAACGCACTATGCATAGTGTTGGGCCACTGTGCGGTGTGGTTGCGCTGCTGCTGCCGCTGGTCCGCAGGCGGGCGGCTGGCTGGCAGCGACCCCGACACGCTCCGCGAGCGCGCGGGCCGCGAGGCGCACGTGCGCGGCCTGTTCAGCAGCGCGGCGCAGTACATCTGCATGGCGTACGCGCTGCAGCAGCACAAGGAGATATACAGGTGAGCGGTTGATGCGCCTGATGTGGCGCCTGATGCGGCGGCGGATGGGATTGCAGCGCTGCAAGCGCTGACACTCTTGGCCGTGACCCAGCCTCCTCAGGCCGCCCTACAATATGCATCCGCAACCTCTATCAATGGCCCTGCATCCCTGGTTGCCACCAACGGCCTTTCCAATACCCCTCATTCCCGCCACACACGTAGCCACCCTGCTGGTATGTGGGCGTGCGTTGTAGCCAGGCAATGTCCAGGTCGATGTCAGGGTAGCGTATAGGCCAGCCCGGCCAAGCGCAACACTCTGCACTGCCAGCAGCACTCACACCTGCTGGGCAGCTGGGGTGCACACACCCCATGCAGCCCTCGCTGCTGCAAACACACTCACATACACACACACACATGCGCATGCGCGCCCTTTCGACTGAGCTGTGCAACACAACACCTGAGCACCCTCACAATGCGCACTAATGGAGGGATGCATACCCGTACGCGCGTGCTCCTGCACCCCGGCGGCGCAGGCGGTCGCTGGCGGTGGTGCGCGGCATGCTTCCGCTGCCCTTCCTGCGCGCCGGCTACCTGACTGTGCCTGCACGCGGCGGCCTGGGCAGCGCGCTGGAGGCGTGGCGGCGGCAGTGGATGGTGCTGGACCACGCCTCACTGCGCACGGCAAGCAGCGCGGAGAGCGCGCTGTGCAGCGCAGCAGCAGGCACGCTCGCAGGTGGGTGGCTGGGGGGCTGGCTGGCTGGCTGGCTGTCTGGGCGCGTGGGCCAGTTGGTCGCGTGGGCCGGTCAGGATAGATGGATGGATACGCTGAACGTGGTTTGCTGAAGGCTCTACTGCTTGCCAGCTACCTCGAGTTACTGTATATGGTCTTGATACAGGAGACTGCTATTAGCTACCACACGGGCGATGTGAGTGGGCCCGTTCCAGGCTGCCTCTGTACAGCAGCGGCAGCAGTAGCAGCAGCAGCAGCAGCAGCTGGCAAGCGGTGCTCTGGGCACCGTAGGCACAGTGTGTTTCCACTGCCCAGCATGGCATCCCCGCATGACGGTGTGAAGCACAGGCGCACAGCTGCATGTGCAGGGCTCAGTACGCCAGCTAGCGTCTCACGCTCTCTGTCACGCCTCTCCACACCGCTGCATGATGGTTGCTGCTCCTACTGCCGGTGCCTTCCCCATTAGGGTCCGCAGCCCTCTGCTTGCTGGCAGGGTGCCTGCCGCTGTTGCCTGGTTGTTTTCATGTGGCCCCCACGTGTGATCGCTTCCTCATGCCCTGTGTGCGCAGCCGGCAGCACCCCGCAGCTCAAGATTGGGCATGCGGTGGGGGAAGCCCCGTTAGAAATCAAGCTGGCCGACATTGTCGATGTGCGCAGGTACGTGTGGGTGGGTGGGCCAACACGCGCATATAACCAAAAAGGATACCGCAAGCGAGCGAGGCAGTCCG
The DNA here is from genome assembly GCA_001662385.1 of Chlamydomonas asymmetrica. Classification (NCBI taxonomy): domain Eukaryota; kingdom Viridiplantae; phylum Chlorophyta; class Chlorophyceae; order Chlamydomonadales; family Chlamydomonadaceae; genus Chlamydomonas; species Chlamydomonas asymmetrica. Next base: position 129,352 of record BDDA01000205.1, on the reverse strand, counting down.
GCAGCCCCCCATGCAAGCACGCGAGGGTTGGTTGGTGCTTTGCAGTGGTTTGGTTCTGCCATGCAGTGGGCGCCGCATGTGCTGCATCTGGGGCCGCAACACGCCATCACGTCATATGGGCCCATGTGAGGTCCAGGGGTTTTGCTGCCGTGCACGCTGCATCCGTGCACCATCCGCATGTCAGGTCACTGAGCGCTCAGCCGACAGCGCTCATGGCATGCACGCTCACTCGCCCACTCGCGCGCAGCAGCATGTCGACACACACCTGCCTACGCCGCACTCTCACCTGTGCAATGTGTGCAACGCTCCTCTCATCTGTGTGCAGGGCATGTGACCCCACGCTGCCTGAGGGCGAGGCCATCTGGGTCACGCTCTCACGCCCGCTCGCCGCCGCACACGCGCAGCAGCCCGCGTCAGCCGGCAGCCAAGGCAGCCAAGGCAAGCCAGGCTTGGCGGCGCAGCACCCCTATGCCGAAGCCGCCGCCGCTGCAGCGTCCTCGCTCTCCTCCTCCCTCTCCTCCTCCTCGCACCAGCAGGACACGGCAGGCGGTACGGGCCGCAGCACGCCGCCCCCCAAACCACCCACCACTGCAGCAGCGCCCCCGCCAAGCAGCAGCTCTGAAGGCGCCGCCGGCAACAACAGCGCGCCTGACGCCACAGCGGCGGCTGCGGCAGCCGCCGCGGCGGTGGCGGTGGCGGAGGGCGAGGCGGTTGCGGCGTATGGCGGTTACGCGCCTCGCGGCGCGCTGGTGAGCGTGTACCTGGTGGCTGAGGACGCAGAGGCCGCTGACGCGTGGGTGGACGCGCTGGCCCTCAGCCGCTACGTTGCGGCCAGCAGGGGGCTGGAGGTGCTGGCTGAGGCGCTGGCGCCGCCCGGGGGGGCAGCGGCGCAGGCCGCACTCGGGGCGGCGCAATCGGGCACCGGGGGTGGCACGCAGCAGCAGCAGTACGCACAGCAGCGATAGCACCCGCAAGCTGCCAAGCCAGCTGGATGATATGTTATCGGCTCTGCTGTTGTCAATACATGCGGCTAGTTGTCCGCATACGCTAGTGTGCACTTGTCTGCGGAGTGGCTCTGGTTGCGTGACGCTTGCTGACCACTGCGACAATGTGCCATGGACTCGTTGCATCCGCATGCATGCATGCTTCATCTTCGTGCCTGGTGTGCACGGTGCATGGCTGCAAGGCGGTTTGGAAACAAACCTGCCGTGCGTATGACGACTTGAAGAGAGCGTGTATCGTGTGGGCAATCCTTGCGAGGGCGAGCAGCACACCCGTATGTTGGGAGGGAGGTCCATGCGACTGTTGTTGGCATTAATGACAGTACACGACGAGGTCTGCACAGCTCGCGGGCGGTGTGCTCGTACAGTTTGTGCTGTGATCTGCCACCAGACGGCAGTTTGGAGGGCTGACAGCTCAGCTCAGCGCTAAAGAGCAAGGTGTGATTTGCATGCAAAGGAGCATAGTTTGGAAAGTGGATGGCTACATAGGTCATGCTGAATTGTTGTGTTCCCTTGCAAGATGGGAAGGTGGCAATACCAGAGCTGACATATGCTGGCACAAGGTTGTTACGCATCGTCGTTTGGGTGCATGAGCGCACCCGCTCACACGGCTTCACGCTGTACATGGCAAGTATCTCTAGTTCTTGTACCGTTGTACACGCACTCCCACGTCCGCCCTCACGTCATCGACCAGGTCGACGGTGGCAATCGCTCACTGATGACCAGCTGTGGTTGACGCACCAGGGCACCAGGGAGCTCCCAGCACTACACTTAAGCAACGCTGTGTTTTCCAATAGGCACGTTGGCTGGTCTGAGGTCGAAGCAGAAGTCATCAGCTCGACACTCCGCCTGTGCCAGCACGTGTCGACGGTCTTGCGCGTGAATCATTTCCGCTGCCTGTGTGTGGACTGACAAAAGCAGCGTGGCACGTTTAAAGGTGTATGTCCTGAGCTGGACCTGACTGTGCAAGGTTGCAATCTACAAGGCAGCAGGAGTTTTGGCGCTGCTGGCTTCCAGGTAGGCGACCTGCTGCCACTCTGATACTATGAACCAGCAGGCAGCGGGGTGCAGGTCTGGTGCAGCAGGTTGCGAGTTTGGTGGGTCCTGGGTGGTTAGGGTAGCAAGCTTTGCTATATTTGGGGCAGGGCACACACACACACACACACGCGCGCGCACGCTAAGCCCTTGTGACAGGCGGTGCCTCAACAGCCCAAACCACAACACCTCCGACGTAAGATGCTGCGGCCCCCACATTGGCCCCAACTTAATGAGCTCAATTATGAGCCCCATTCCTTCGGGCCAGTTGCATAGTCCCTCGTCCCTCTCCTCTCCTCACACCGCTTGGCTTGCCTGCTGCCTGCCTGGCATGCATGCAGCAGCACCGACGCGCAGGTCCCTCCCTGGTGATGGACGACGAGGTACCTGCAGCTCATCACCCAGACTGTGCCACTGCAGCCATATATGGCTACGGCAACGCGGTGAGGAAGATGGCTCTGGCCACTTGCAGGTGGATAGGTGTGCACACAGCGGAACCTGTGCAAGCCTTGACCTGCCTGCGGACGGCCGTCCCCCCATTTTTCATTAGCACTCAGTGTTGATTAAAAATTATGTGACTGCATGCTTGCTTGCCATCAGATAAGGGTAACATTAGACTTGACTACGTCTTGCGGTGCTCCCCCCCCCCGCAGACTTGGACATGGCAGGCCCTTCATCTGAAAGCACCGCTCTCGCTCGTGCGCACACCCTGCTGCAGGCGCCCGAGGCGCCGCCTGGCTGCCAAGCGGGCGATGCCGTAGGCGCGCCCCACCCCGGCGCGGCGCTCTCGGTGCAGCAGGGCATGCGCCTGCTGATGACTGTGACTGCGATGATGGGGCGCAGCCACGTCTGGGTCCTCTTCGTGGTGGTGCTCCTGGCTGCGTTGGCAAGCGGCGCACTTTGGGTGCTGCCCTTGCCCAGTGTGCTGCGACGCCGCAAGCGAAGTGCGTGCCCTGACCTTGCGACTGCAGTTTGCGCATGTGAGCACGGCCTGCCACGCATCAACCAGTGCGAAAAGGCCCAAGAACCGCTGACGGATTAGCCACACCCTCGCGCCCGCCCAAACTCGTGTCTGTCCTCGGCGAGTGACATTATCGCCTTGACTGCCTGCCTGCCTCACTTGTGCATGCTGCCCCGCGTGCAGGAGCACCCCGCAGGTCCCTGCTGGACACGCACAGCGAGAGCGGCGTAGCGCACCTAGGTGCCAGCACGCCCCAAGACGCTGACATGGTGAGAGGCGGCTGTAGCTATGAGCGCCTGCCAGCAGACTGTGCGCTCACGCACACCCCACAGCAGGCAGCAACACCTTACGCACTCCCACAAAAGCCCCCACCTGGATGTCCTCCCCCCCCGTGGGATATCCCTGCGCGCGCGCACGCTGCTAAGCATCACTGCAGCCGGCGCCCTTGCTTGGGACAGTGAGGCATGCGTGCTATGAGCACAGCGCCACTTTCGTTCCACGCCCTGCTGCAGGCGCCCGAGGTGCCCCGCGGCTGCCAACCGGGCGACAGCGCAAGCGTCGCCGGCATCAGCGTGGCGCTCCTGGTGCAGGCCCTGGATCCCCTGCACAGAGCGCTGGACCGCAAAGATTTTTGGAACCTCTGCTCCTCGGTGCGGGGCGCGCGTGCCTGGGCGCTGGCGCGGTGCAGGGAAGCGTCTCTGCTTTGGTCGGACGACTCCCCGCCGAGCAAACTGCGGTTCTCGGAGTACCTGGCAGCGCTGCCCGTGGCCCACCTGCCATCGCTGGAGACCCTGTGTGTTGGAATCCGCCACCTGGATGACGCGCAGCTCTCCCTAGTTGACCACCTCACCGCCCACCCCGACAGCTCCGCCATGGTGGCGCGCCTGAAGGTGAGCTAGCACGGCAAGCATGGGAGGGGGTGGGGCTGGCTGGGGCCGGGGCCTTGGTTGCTGCACCCGTCTAGTCAGGGTTCACACCCCATGCCTGCACCGCTACACAAGTTGCTCTCTCCCCGCCGCACCCCCTCTCTCCCCCGCACGCAGTCCTTGGGCGCCAAAGGCGATCTGATGGAGTTGGGCAACTTGTCTGTGCTGAGCCAGCTGACGCAGCTGGAGCTGCGGCTTGCGTGGGCACCCTCGCTGGCGGGCGTGACGGCCGTCACCTCGCTGAGCGTACTACACATGCGCGACTGCAGAGGACTCACGTCCCTGCCCGCACTGGACCGCCTGCCAGCGCTGAAGGAGCTGAGCGTGTCTGATTGCTACCGCGTCACCGCGCCGGCTGCGCTGAGCTTGCCGGCGCTGACGCACCTCATGTGGTCTTTCACCACCGCCGCGTCCCTACCCGCGCTGGACCACGCACCGGCGCTGACAACGCTGTGCGTGCAACATTGCTACAAGGTTACATCCCTGCCCGCGCTGAACAGCACACCGGCGCTGACAGAGCTGAAGGTTTCACTTTGCCCCCTCATCACATCCCTGCCCGCGCTGGACCGCACGCCGGCACTGACGAAGCTGGAGGTGCGCTTCTGCTACGCCCTCACGTCCCTGCCCGCACTGGACCGCACGCCGGCACTGACGAAGCTGAAGGTGTGCTTCTGCAACGCCCTCACGTCCCTGCCTGCGCTGGACCGCACACAGGCGTTTAAGGAGCTGGAGGTTCAAGCCTGCCACACTCTCGAGCGCCTGCCAGCGCTGCCCCCTGCGCTGGCGAAACTCAAAGTGTGTGTCTGCCCTCTCATCGCGTCCCTGCCGGCGCTACCGCCTGCACTGGCGGAGCTGACCGTGTGCGGCTTGCCCCTCCTCACGGTCCTGCCTGCGCTGCCCCCTGGTGCCAGGCTGAGCGTGTCTGAGCGAGGTTGAGCGTGTCAGTGTCAGTGGGTGGGGGAGCTAGCGTACAGTGGAGGACACGCACACGTGCACAGGGCAGGGTGTGCGTGTGCTTTCCCTCACACTGGAAGCAGCTGGAAGGACAGTTCCATCCAGCCACCTGCAGCCTTGCGTTGCCATCAGCCTCGTGGCCCTTTCAGCCCTGTCCCTTGCTCCGCTCGCTCCTTCCCCCGTACCCCCCGTTGTGGCCTGCTGCGGCGCCCACGGTCCTCCCAGTTGGGCCTTGTCCCACTCTCAGCCCAGCTGCATGCATGCATTGCGCCTTGCTTCGTGCTGTCCCATGCATATTGGATTCCCTTAACACGCCGGCGTTCAAACGGTGTTGGGGTTTGGGGAGGCGCAACCCTACATACGTTAGTTTTGCCCCGCTCTCCTTTGTACCCTCGCTCAGGCATGCCGGCCCCCTTCCTTGTCGCAGTCCTCCCGGGGTCCTGCTGCACTACACTACCTGATTGACCGCATCAACTGGAGCTGCGTACCGAACAATGCGTCACCCACCATGCATCCGCACAACGAATGCAAAGGCATTGTGGCTGGATTGCACCGCGTCGCATGCGACCTCCCTCCACTATGTGGCTTGACTGTAAGCATCGTCGTGCATGTTGCGGCGTTCCTTGCAATACTCACGGCATGTATGTGCTGCCGGATCTGTGTGACAGCGTTGCGTTGGATAGGTGGCAAGCTGGCAAAACGAGTGCCAGAGGAACGCATGATGTACCCGTGCAACGCATAGCGCATTCTGTGCCGGCAGTCCTGCCTGCGAGGTAGGCGTGTGCTGCCTGCTGCCCGCTAGCTGCCCCCATGGGGTCAATACATGTCGTGTACACTCTGTAATGCTTGCATTGCTATGTTGCACGTCCATACCCTGGGTGTGAGTTGCAGCATTCTATGCAGAGTGGTTTTCATGTGCAGATGGTGGTTATGGCAGGATGTCAGGCAACGTGTTCGGCGGCATCGGACGCTGCATCATTGGCTCATTGCCCATCCTCACGCTTGCACGCTGGGCTTTTGAAAGCTGGGCAAATATAGGGCCTCCAGCACATTTGCACCCCACAGTATTGGGAAGGCCCGTTGCAGCCAAGCGTTCTGCAAATACTTCCAACCTAGCATGTTCTGCAAGCGTGCGTAGTTGTTGAGCTTACATTTGGGTGGTGCGGTGGCTGACGATGGGGCATACTTGCACCTGATATGTGGGCTGCTGTTAAGGGTGTCACTGCGCTTGTACCACACACAACGCGACTATCTTCGGTGCAGAGCGTTCACGAGGTGAGCAAGCAAGGTCGCTCGTTGTTGACTGAACAGTTTTCCTTCCTGTTATTCAAAGCTGCAGCATGCTGTCCTGTGTGTCGGTCTTGACAGTTTTCTTGTTACGGTATGTGGTAAGGGCAGGCTTGGTGCACCAACTTGACTTCTGCACTGCACAATGCCGCAGCCGCTACAATTGCAGGTCCTCCCAGGCTGGCCTCGCTATGGGCCCACAACCTCACGCCTGCTCACAGTCGTGCGCGGTCCTCCACCCCCAAAGCCCAGCAAGCGTGCCAAGTATGGCGGCGACCGGCCCGTTGACCCGGACGAAATCGAACTTCAGGAGCTGCTGCAGGAGCAGACGCCAGTGGACTTGCTGCTCAGCAAAGCCAGGAAGCCGTGGCGCAGGACCTGGCAGGTGCTGCGCGCCATTCCGCGTGAGGATGCGGTGCTCGACAAGCTGGGCGTGCGCCACGTGGCTTGCAAGCCACGGCCCAGGAGGCTGACGCAAACGCAGGTGGGAACGCTTGCGATGTAAGCACCAACCTGGAGCGAGCTGCCTGTGTCAAACAGCACACCCTATGTCTCAAAGCAGGGGTTGGCTTAGGATGATGGCAAGCTTGACAAAGTTGCACTTGAACAGCTGACGCGCTGCTGGACAAGCATGCCCTGTGCTGAAGCGTGCGAGTGTCTGGTGTGTGTGTGTGCTGGGCCATGCAGTTCCTTAAGACTATCATTCGTGAAGCTGCCGAAAGGCAGCGTCGTGCTGCTGCTGAAGCGCACGACACCGACGCTACTACCCGCGACTCAAATCCACAGAAGCAGAAGGCGTCTGCGCCCGCCACTCCTGCGCCCGCTGCAGCAAGCCGCAGAGCGTTGTTCCCTGGCATCCCGCAGCCGACCCCCCGCCTGATCCGGGAGGTCGTGTGCAAGGTGGGTGTCAGCTGTGTGTGTGCAACAGGTGGAAGTGAGCTCATCCAAAAGCTGTGTGTGGTGGGACCCTGGGCTGCGCGTTTTGTCAGCCGCGCCAGTCAGGAATGTCAGTGCATGTATGCATTCATCCATTCATGGCACACGCCTTCTGCGCTGGCTCTCGCTCCTGCTGCTTGCCCGAGTGCAGCCGAGCATACGCAGCACGTGGCACCAACCCTCCTTGCAGTTGCTGCTGGCCGACCACGTTTGCTCAATACATGGGTTGGCGGTGCCCAAACAGCCATTACCGTGATGCATGCCGTAGTGTGCATACCGTGTACCGCAGTACTGGCTGCGCCCCTGCGTGCGTGCATGCATGTGTGCATGTGTTTATAACTGTTTGATTCCCGTGGGGCCTGCGCGTGTGTGCGCAGGTGGCGGCTGCGCGGCGTGGCGCATGGCGCAAGCTGATTGTGTGCAAGGTGCTGCCGCGCTACCTGCGCGTGTTTGACCAGCACTGCGCTGCCTACTTCTTCAGGTAGGTGCCGGTAGGTGCGTAGGGGCGTAGGAGGTGACCACGCGCATGCTTGCACGTACGCGGAGTGTGGTTGTGTGTGGGGGGGTTCAGGGACAGGTGACCTCGGCAATGTAGTATGGTAGTGCACCGCTGGTGACCAAGGCAGTGGCCTTGGGCTGGGCTGCTGGCAACGCAACACCTTTCCACAGAGCAGCGGGCTCGCCTGGCCGCCTGCCCGGACAGATGTCTGAATGTCCTTGCACAATCAACGCCACACCTGCCACCACCACCATCTCATATGCGCACACAGGGAGTGCCACTAGGGCCCCCGTTGCATGCTGCCGCAAGCGCACGCTCGATGCACCTGCGGTCTGGCGCCACGCAGGTCGCGTGGCGGCGGTGGTGTCATGGTAGCCTCCTGCGGCGTTGCGTTGCACCCATGCGAGTGCCTTTCGGGATTAGTGACCCTCCCGTCTGCAGCGCTGCCATGCACGGGTTGTGCGCCTGCGTTGATGCGCCTGCGCGGGGTCATTTGCACATATGAGGAGGGAGGGGTTTGGGAGCGGCTTAACATACATGCCGGCCTGCCCCTGCTGCTGCTGCCGCTGTGCGAGCAGGCGTGCACCTGAGTTTGCCCCCCCTGTGGTGGCCGTGCGTCCCGGCTCGTCAGCCCAACCCGACGACTCCTACTCCGCCCAGCCAGCCACGCTGCTGCTGCCCTCCTCGCCCTGGGCTGCGTTGTCTCCAGCGGCCGCCACCGCGCGGCGCCGCGCGCTGTCAGAGCGGCGCCTGTTTGAGCTGGCGGTGCACGCGGTGTGTGCTGCGATGGCGGGCAAGGCGGCGGGTGGCTTTGAGGCGCGTGCGCTGGCGCTGAGCTTCCAGGGCCTCGGGCGCTGCGGGGTCAGGTGAGGTTGCGCGCTATGCCACCAGCCCGCGTGCCTGAGCAAGGCAGGAGGGAGCCTCTGGTGCAGTGGTGCTGCCCTTGTGTGCTGTGGTGGTGATGCTGTGGGGCTGCATGTCGCTCGGCTATATGATGATGATGATGATTTTACAGTCTGCTAGCACAAGGCCAAGGACTGCCCTCAAAGAGGGGACCAACACCCAAAAGACAAACAACAAGCACTGACAGACACGCTAACAGACATTAACCACGGCTGGTCCTCAAATGCCACACTTTGGATACAAATTTAGCAACAAGCAACTGGTCCACATGATTCAGCACAGCCTTCATGTCGCGCCGCTGCGCACGATCGCTAGTGAACATCTCGCAGAACTGCGTTCTCAAGGTAGCGTAGTAGGCGCACTTCATCACCACATGAAACTCATCCTCAACCTGTCCGGACAAGCATTTTGTGCAAACGCGATGCGAACGGATTCTGCGCTGAGAGTCGTGTCGAATGCGGTCACGGTTCACTTCTAGGACAGACCAACAACCTAGCCGCAAACGCATCAGACACACATGCATCTCACGAGGAATACACTTGCCCAAATGGCTGTGATGGGTACCCTGCGGTAAGCCTACCCATTCCGTATAAGCATGCAGTTTAGGGTAGACAGTTGTAGTGCGTGGGTGGCCGGAGATGCAACGAAGAACGCGATTCTGCCAGAAGGCGCTAATGCAATCACCCATATATGCTTTGGTCTGTTACTGGGCAGAGCTTCATGCGCTGCTGGGTTGCTGCTCACCTGGTTCCGGGTTTCCACCAGGCATGTACTATGTCAAGCGATTGGCGTGTTGCTTAATTCAGTGCGTCCGCTCATGTCCACCTCATAACTGAGTCGTAAGCCATGCGGTCCTGTTGCTTTCCATTCGGTTGAAGGGAGCACTTCAAAGCAGCAAGCGTGGTCCCAACGCAGCGTCGGCTCCGACAGGCCTGCGGGCACTGCCACCGCCATTGCCACGCATGAGCGGCGGCATGATTGCCATGCATGAGCGGCATGATGAGTGGTTGAGTGGGTGACCCCACCCTACTTCTGATACCAGTACCACTCCTGACAATACCACACCTGACAATACCACTCCTGACACCAGGGGTACTGCTGAATCGTAACGCTGCTACCGCGTATGGCCTGACCCGTGCTGATACGGCGCGGGTGTGGCGCTGGTGGTGTGTAGGCATGAGGCCTTCCTGGTTGCAGCCGAGGCGGCCTGCGCCGGCCGCATGGCCAGCCTGCGGCCCTACCAGCTGGTGATGGTGGTGAGGGGCATGGGCAGCCTGCGCCACACGCCCGGCCAGGCCTGGCGCGACGCCTTCTGGGCAGCAGCAAGCCCCAAGGTAGACGCCGGCGCATGCGCATGTCCCCGCCAGCACCTCGCTTGCAGTGCATGCACCAGCCTCTGACAAGATCGTACACAGCAATGTGTGGTATGAATGTATCAATGTGTGGTATGAATGTGTGGTATGAATGTATGAATGTGTGGTATGAATGTATCATCATGATGTTATTCATGATATTGCCCCGCATGTACCTGTATGCCCAGTGCCCAGCCTGCTCTTGGCTGATCGTCTGCCATTCGTGCGTCGTGTGCGTGCAGGTGCTGGCACAGCTGTCGCCGTATGAGCTGGGTGAGCTGGCGCTGGGCCTGGCGGGCACACGCGTACCGCTGCCTGGCCGCTGGCTGGCCGCGTTCCTGCGGGCGGTGCGCTGCTCGGTGGACGAGGTGCTGCAGGTAGCGCCTGATGGGGGGGCCCGCACGCACGCCAGCGCTACTGGCAGTGGTGGTGGTGATGGTGTTGTGAGGCCGCGTGGCGGGCGTGGTAGTGACAGAAGCGCAGGCAGCAACGGCCGCCAAGGGCAACAGAACAGCGAGGAGGATGAGGCCGATGCCAGCAGTGTCGGTGTCAGCAATGCAGCTGATGATGGCGGCGCTGAGCTTGTCCACCAGGTGGCGGGTGGGGGCGGGGGCGCCGCTGCGTATTTCCTGGGCTGGCGCATGGGGCTGTTGCGCCGCACCAAGCGCGGCCTGCTGGTACTGCGCCGGCCAGCCGTGGCGGCGCTGTCGCCTCATCAGGCATCACGCAGCCCCACCGCAGGCAGCATGCAGAAGCGCAAGAAGGCCAAGCGGAGGAGTGCACCGCTCCGGCGCGGGTCCAAGGCGTGGCGCCGCCAGCAGCGCGCGTGGCTGGCGTTGCTGCGGCGCAAGGGCGACGTGAGCGGGCGCGGCAGCCGGCCCCGCCTGGCGGGAGGGTACCTGGCGGCGGTGCTGAGCGGCCTGGCGGGCTGCTGCCTCCTCTCGCATGAAGACGATGACCACCACAACGACACCACTGATAACGGCGCCCACACAATCCGCAGCGCAGCCATCAGGCAGAGCCAGCAGGACACACTATCGGGCGGCAACTCCACCGTCAGCGCCACCGGCCCCGCCACGCATGCAGATGGCGGCCGCCATGCAGCCGTCGGCGGTGCTGCCAGCAGTGGAGGTGGTGCTGTGAGGTCGACGAGCACGGACATGAGAGTACCGCAGGCGTGGGCGGCGTGGTTCTTCGCGACGACTCAGCATCTAGCTGAGGCGCAGGTGGCGGCAGGGCTGCCGGTGTTCAGCGCGGCAGACGCCGCCGCCATGGTGCGTGCTGCCGGCCGGTCGGGCCTGCAGCCCCCGCTGGAGTGGGTCAACGCCATGGCCGACATCGCCATTGCGGCTAGCAGTGAGTCTGGTGACCTCGGCGCGTCAGGCGCGTCAGGGCCAACACCGGAGCTGCCGCTGTTGGTTGGAGGGGTTGGTGTGGGCGGGTATGGGGGCGTGGGCGCTGGTAGCAGTGGTGTGGATGCGGGCGGCAGCGGCCTGGCGCCCCTCCTGGACCTGCTGGGAGCACTGCTGGAACTGCAGCACACCGCACGACTGCCCGCACAGGAGCAGCAGCGGCGCGGTGCGAGCCAAGCCCACGATGCCGCTGCAGCCGATGCTTTCGCCGATCCTGATGCTGACCTGGACACCAGCGCTAACCTTAACGGCGGCGGCAGCAGCAGCAGCGGCGTGCGGCAGCGCCTCGCGCCCTCCATCGCTATGCTGTCAGCGGCCATCATGCAGCGCTCAAAGCCCGTCATGCCGTTCCTGGACGCGCCCACGCTCATGCGCACGCTGCACCTGCTGGCGGCGGCGCGGGGAGTCTACCAGCAGGCGCCAGCAGGCGGCGACTGGCTGGCAGGGGTGCTGCTGGCGACGGCGGCGACGCGCCTGCTGGCGGCGCTGAGCCCGCTGCAGCTGTGCACGCTGCCGGTAGCGCTGGCGACGCTGATGGCGCATCAGCCCGGCAGCGGGCGTGTTCCGACGCTGTGGGTCACCGCCTACTTGGCTCGCCTGCACAGCACACTGCTGGCGGCGGCGCTCAGGCGCGTGCGCACGGCAGCATGCCGGCCGCGCCGCCAGCAGGAGCAGCAGCAGCAGCGCGCTGATGGGCACGCGCAGGGGCGGTCCACGCGGCGCCAGACACCAGGACGCCTGCGCCTGAGCCTGCCCGGTGCAAACGCAGCGCTCAAGCCATATGCACGACACGGCGGCGGCGGCGGCACGCGCAGTGTGGCGTCTGGCGCTGGTGGTGTAGGTCGCAGTGGGGGCGGCAGCGCCAAGCGTCAGCGTCAGGTGCCTCTGCCTGCGCGCTCACTGACGCTGTTGCCGGCAGACGCGGTGCAAGAGCTTGCAGGCTCCAACCTCAGCATGTGGGCCGTCATCTCAGTCGGCCTTGTGCAGTCGTTTGGCGCTGATCCCAGCGCGTCCTCAGCTGCCGGTGACGATGGCCACCGAGCACTCTTCAGCCCACATGCAGCTAGCAGCGCCGGTGGCGGTGATGGTGATGCTGTGATGCAATACGCACGAGGGCAGCAGCAGCGGCAGCAGCAGCATGCGAGCGGTGATGCCGCCGCAGCAGCAGACGCGCGTGCAAAGGAGGCGTTGCTGCTGGCGCGGTTGCTGCAAGCGTTGGTGCGCTGCGTGCCTGACGCACGCGCGGTGGCGGCGCTGGCCGCGATGAGCGGCTGCAGCGCTAGCGCCAGCACCAGCGCTGCCGCGTGGGCCCCAACACCGCCACCATCAGCGCCGCCACGCTCCCAGACGCCCAGTGCGCTGGCAGGCCTGGAGGCGCTGGCTGAGGCCCTGCTGCGTTCAGCCTCTGCTGAACGTCAGCCGCCGGACCCCCTGGCACCGTCACCGTCAGCGCAGGCGGCGGCGGCGAGGCGGGCAGCGCCGCGCGTACATAAGCCTGCGGCGGCTGCTGCTGGCGGCACTGCTACACCACTCGCGCTTGCGAGTAGCCCCTTGCACGCCTTGCCCACCAGCGGTAGGGACGGTGGCGAGGCCGGTAGCGGTGGTGACGACCAGCAGCTGCTGCTTCAAGGGAGGCGCGGTGCGGGTGGCGGGGGGAATGTGGGCGAGGAGGCGTTTGAGGAACTGCGGGTGGCGCTGGAGGAGTTTGAACTGCATTTTGCACCGCTGCTGCCGCTGGCGCGTGAGAGCCATGCGCCGTAGCCGCGTGACGGTGGCGTGATGTGAAAGTGGTGTGAGCGACGCTGGGCCCATCAGGTTCCATCCGGTGTGTGGCGCTCGCTGGCCGCACGCGCCTAGGGTGGCGGCGCTGTGTTTAGGATCACGATGCCTATGTGTGTCAAACGTATTATGCTCTGCCTCTCTGTGTTCACAAGTGCGCTGATGTGCGTGCCGCACAGCCCGGCGCCCTACTCTAGGCCTAGGCCAGGCCAGCGGTGCTTCTGTATCTACCAAACGACACGTTGGCCAACAACAACTGACGCTAATCTATTACAACTGCCGTCCTCCATTGAGGCTTGTTCCTTGTAAGGCAGCCCTGCGTCACCAGGAAACATTTCTCGATGGGAAAACCGCACTCGTGCAGTTGCGTCCTGAACTGCAAGCGTCACACAGCACGCCTTTGGCAGGCCCAGCCTGATTTAGGGGCTGGTGAAAATTCATCAGGGCTGGTGAGGCCACCTTAGCAGCTTTATTGATTAAATTCAGCCGTTGGCCCCTCAAGAGTGAGTGGAAGCTGACTGACGACGCTGCGTCAAAAAGCGCATGTCAGGGCCCGCTCAGGGCCAACAGGGACACAAATAATACAGGGAAATATCATTCGCACGCATCTTGACCTTCACTGTTTTACTTGCAGTTTATACTGGCAACTCTCCTTCACAGTCCCAACTTGTTAAGCCAAGGCCCTCCTAACCCAGGCAACCGCACAATCTATTGTCGAGGGATAAGAAACGACACGATGTCTTTAAATAACTATACAAGTGGCAGTATGGATGAGCTGCCTCGCGCTGGTGGGTTCACTTGGCGTTCCCCGACATCCCCTGGCGGTGCCGTTGACCGAGAACGGAGCGGGACGTCCCAACCCTGCAGCAGCGGTCGTTCCCAAGACGACGTGTGCGAAGCTTCGACCTTGGATAGCTTTTCTAGTCCGTGTAGCCCGCAAGATATATATGCCATGGTGGAGTGCACTGAGGAGACCTACCGAGCGCTAATGAACGTAAACACGCGATGGCCGTATCCAGCCAACGAGGACGGTGAGCCAAATGCCGCGCAACTCCCAGTGTGCCCGTGCTCATCTGCTGCCTATTGTGTTTGTTCATGGAACATTTAGCCTCCACGGCTGGGCGCGCACTAAGCTGAGTGCATCTTCCGAAACCAACCTTGGGCCACCGCAGCTTGGATGCTCGCCCACAACGCGCTGCGCCTGGACGTGGCCCAGATATCAAAGGCGTTGAATGCCATGATTTCACGCGTGGCGGCAGGCCGTGCTTTGGAAAACTGGGAGGTGAGCGGGTTGAGTGTCGGCGCGTTCAGCGTCGGCTCCGCAGGCAACACTGCACACACGAGCCAGCCTGCAGCAGTACGCTGCATACACTTGGTTGAAGCTGTTTGCTGTAGCTGAGTACTAACCAGGCGGAAGCTCCTGGCAGCCTCCCTTTCCCCAGTTTCCGACGCGCTGGGCCAGAGTTCGCGGGCTTTCCCCAACCAGCGACCCAGCATTGTCAGGTGGACTATGCTAACCTGAACACTGTGCGCCTGCCTGCAGATTGACTACCTGGGCACATACCTTGGACAGTTTTACATGACTATGCACGCGCACCACAAGCACGAGCAAGGTAAGCAGTGCGCCCGTTGAAGCGCCGGCACGGACGAGGAGCCAGTGCTGACTTGGTCACTTCACACATCTTACTGACAGTGTGACAATAGTGCATACTGTCTATGATGCCTGAATGCATCATGCAGCCTCCACTGCCGCACATGCCTCACATCTCGACAGCCCGACCTGCATTCTGCCCCCAACGTCCAGAGACTGATCCATGCACTCGAACGCATCAAGTGGCATAGAGGATGCCACCTGTAGTGTGCATGATGCATGCCCCACCGCACTCGAGCATATTGGACCTTGACACGCCACCACGCTCACCTGTCCCTGCATGCATGCGTTACTGACACTCACGATGGCTCCCTCCCACCTGCAGAGGTGCTGCTGCCCTGGATCACAACGCGCGTGCGCCTGCCGCTGCCCACCTCACACGCCCCCTCCTCCTCATCCCCATCATCCCCCTCACCCAGCAGCTCCCAGACGCCCCCTGCCGCCACCACCGCCACCACCACCCCTACCGCCGGCGCCAGCGCCGCGCTGGAGGGTGTGTCACGCTCCAACGACGAGCTGAGCGTCGCGCTGCACGCGTGCGCCGCGCACGCCGGCAAGCTGGCTGACCTCAAGGGCCGGCGTGACGCCGCGGACCACCTGGCGCCGCTCACGGCGCTCCATGAGGGGTTTGAGGCGCTGGCAGGGCGGCTGGTGGCGCGGCTGCGCTTTGAGGAGTGCGTGTGGCTGCCGCTGGCGCGCAAGCACTTCACCGCGCTGGAGTACTCCCGCGCCGTAGAGGTGGGTGCAGGGGTGCGGGGGCTGACGACGCGCTCGCTCACCTGCTGCTGCTGCATACTACCAAGCGCTGCCCGGCTTCATGCAGCGTGCGGTAGCAGTCATGCGTAGTTTAGGCACACAGGGCCGCTGTGGCACCGTACTGCATGCGCTGGGGGTGGGGTGCTACTGGCTGCACTGGTGATGCATGCCACCACACGCTGCGTAGCAGCGCATGCATCTCCCCGCAGAGGTGCCGCATAATGGACTCCACGAGCTGCCTGTGTGCCTGT
Organism: Chlamydomonas asymmetrica; assembly: GCA_001662385.1. NCBI lineage: Eukaryota > Viridiplantae > Chlorophyta > Chlorophyceae > Chlamydomonadales > Chlamydomonadaceae > Chlamydomonas > Chlamydomonas asymmetrica. The sequence continues at coordinate 113,649 of BDDA01000205.1, read as the reverse complement.
GTGGGTAATGTGTGTCATGGACTAACGGTGGTGACTGCACTTGTTGCACGCGGCTGGCGCAGGCGCCCCTGCACAAGTCGCTCACCCCCCTGGACCTGGCCTACTTCCTGAGGCCGCTCCGGGCCGTGGACGACAAGCGCCACGCGATGACGCGCTTCGGCGTGCCCTGGCTGGCGCAGCGCCTGGTGCTGGAGCCCGCCATCGCCAAGGACGCCCGTAAGCGCGTGGCGCGCATCAGGGCGCTGCAGACGGGGGTCAAGGACATCAAGGACAAGGCCGCCAAACAGGGCAAGAGCGAGGGCGGCCGCGTGGGCAAGCAGGACCGCAAGGCCCCACAACCGAGCCCGCCAGCTGTGTGCCTCGGCGCCGGGGACAGCAGTGCTGTTGTGGCTCACTAGCAGGCAGGCAGGCACGTACGGCTACATGCCAACATACGAAATGCCAATAATTTGAGGGTAGGCGTTGCAGCAGCGCCCTCACCGCTGCTGCAAAGCCTCCGCCTGCCCTGCAGCCCACCTGCATGAAGCATCCGCCCTTGCGCAACACCGTCACAACACCTCTGCTGCCCATCAGCACGTTCAGCCAGCTAGCATCACCCCGTACATCCGCCTCGCAGTCGCCGCTTACTGTATTTCATTGCCATTGGGAATTGATACGCACAACGTACAGTCGTACAGCGCTCCAGTGCGTGGCTGATTGTGCAGCTTTTTGCCCACATACACACGCATACATACACACGCATACTCATCACATGTCTGTACTCAGACACAGGCACATAGCGGACATAGAGGTGTACATACGGCATGCTGCACCTGGATGCATCATTGCCCCCCCTCCCCGTCCTCCCCGCCGGCCCTTTCTGCATGCACCAGCGGTGTGCGCAACGGTGGTACGCCAGGCGCTTATGTCACACACTCGCAGCGCGCCAGAGTTTGCCGCTTAGCGTTAGCGACATACATATCAACGACGCATGCATGGACCCGACTCGCGAAATGAGGTAGGTAGGAGAAACCCCACCGCCCTGTCGTTCAAAAGCACCTTGCGCTGTGCTGGGTGTTTTGATGTCGTGCCCCCCCCGTAGGACGATAGAATGATATTGGCGTCGCCTCAGCCGCTTCAGCATGAATTGTTTATGTACGTTCCTTCGTAATGAGCTGTCTACCGTATTCATCATTGAGTTGGTTTGACCAGTTGACGTGCTGTGAATGCACCTGCCGCGATGTGGCGCTCCATCTTCCTGCCGGTGTAGGGCCTGCACACGGGAGCTGAGTGTAGACGCATTGCATGTGCATCACTCGGCCCCAAACGCGTGTTGCTGCTGTGTTGGGAGCCGTGATGGTGGCTGGATGCAGGTGGGAGCAGGGCAGGGAATTGATTGCCATTTGCCAAATTTGTTACTACTGCCTTTCGATGACGCCTTACCATTGGCGCTTTCACGCATGTTTTGCCTGCACCAATCCCACCAGAAGCACACACCCATATGGCCAACTGGCCATGCTAACCATGTGTTGATCTGCTCGAATGTGCTGATGGCGTTCATCATGGACGGCAGCGTGCTGTGCTCTCCAGCCTGTCAGGGTAGTCAAGGCATTTATGAGTTGTAGCCTTGCTGAGAATGCATGGACTCATGTGTCAATTCAAACGGCGATGCAACCCAGTTCCGTTAGGATTCCAACCTAACCCGGTCAGGAATTTCTAACAGAACCGGGTCAGTGCCCCACGGAACTGGGTGCATACGGTCTTGACCCTAAGACCAAGGGTCGGTGGGTGCAGCAAGGCCTGTTGGTTCTCTGACGCCGCTGCTTGTCGTAACACGCGTGACCCCGCAGCGCAGCATCAAGCCCTGACGGCAGCAGCACTGCCGCTGACACATACACCACCCTGTTGGGCATGATACTGGTAGCACCAGGACGTATGTCATATGAGTACGTGATGAGTACATAATGGGAGCCATGTTTGATTGGAGGTTGTGGGCAGGCGGGCAGAGATGTGTCGAGTGCATGCACGGAAGGGACCCATTCATTTTGAGCAGGCATGCAAAGGTGCATGCAAGGCGGATGGATGGCTTGGTAGCCGCCTCCACCCTCCGCCAGCTGCGTAAGTGAGTGCGCGAGCAGGTTGCACATGTGCCGCTGCATCGCCAGCTGGATCGGGACTCAGGAGCATGCCCTGCGATGCACGCCGCTTTAGGTTCAGGAAAGGCAGTGCGGCACAACAGCGTGGACGCCATTGGGCTTGTCCACCGCAACAGGCGCAGCGAGCGGCCGTGTATAGCCGAAAAATACACGACACAGTATTCAGTTCCGGCATGCCTTCAATACTCGATGATTTCGGGAGGCAGTGGGAGGCAGTGGTGGACGAGCTCTGCCCATGACCTTTGCTCCGTTCTGAGTACTGACACATGCTAGATTGCTCACACGCTCGCGAAAACACCCGCTTACTGTTCTACCGACATGCGCCGGCACATCAGCTTTGGTGACAAAATCTTAACTTGGTGCCACCCACTTGGGCGGCCCACACTGGGTGACCCAACAGCAACATTTTGCAACGAGCCAAAAACACAAAGCTGCCATGCACATGCACACACGTGGCCCCACGGAACAACAGTCTACAGTGTGATTTTGAATGTCACAGAGCCGTTGCGGTCACAAGGCCAAAAAGGACAATATGGTATCACTCGAACATCCTTCACAGGATAAATCACTCACTCACATGCATGCATGGCCCCACAGGCGCAGATACTGTCAACACATGTGCCACCAGTATGCGTGAAATGCACGTGATGGGCCGTGCAGGCAGGGAGAGGAGCCTTGACCAGCCAGACGGCTTCAACCGTGCGTGTGTGTGCACATGCGGCAGCCGGCGCCACCACAAGGTGGACAGAGCGGGCCTTTCATGCGGGGAAAACCTATGGACACTGGCAGGCGCGGCGGCGCTGGTGGTGACGTGTGGGTGCCGGGTGTGCCGGGCGGGGCGGAGCTGCCGGCTGAAGCTCGCGGCAGCCAGGTGTGGCCACCATATCACATCACAGCGCCGCATGGTCGCGTTGCCCTGCCGCACTCTGCTCCTGCATACGCTGCTGCTTGGCCCCAGGCCAGGGCAGAGAGGTATGGAGGGCGAGCGTGCGTGCCGATTTAAGAGGACGTCATGGCAGCGCATGTGGCAGTGCGTGGGTCGCCCCAGGTGATGGGCGCGGGCGGTGCCACGCTGCATGACCCGCAACGTATCTCTGCACCCTCCTTGCCTCCCACTTTGTCTGCCTAGCTGCCTGCCTGCCGGCCTTCTACCGGTATGTTGGCGTGTTGGTCTCAGACGCCAGGCTCGCCAATCCACTTGCTGTCGCTGCGAAGCAGGCGGTGCGTGTTCCAGCACCCCTGAAAGTGACAGTAAAAGGCAACACGCCACACCACACGACGGCAGCATGCAGGAGGATAAGGCACACATGGCAGGATCAGCACGGTGCCAAGCACAACACAGAGGCGCTCCTCAAGCATATGCCGACGGCACGCTGCAGGCAGGCGCTGCTGCTGCCGCTGTTCCGGGGTGGCCAAGAGCATGGGCCGAGTGCGCACCTGCGCGCGTGTGTGCGTAGTTGTATGCTGGCGGACCGTTCACCAGGCCATACATAGCACACACCATGTCAAAACAGCTATCGTGGCAGCCACTAACCACGCCACCGCGTATGTGCCGGGCCCGGTCGTGAGGCCCACCTTGTATTTGCCAAAGGTGCGCTGCACCATGATGAACGTCCAGTCGCTCGTGGCGCCCACGTTGTTGGTCACGATCGCGCGCACGCGCGTGCGGCCGCACGGCAGCTTCTCCGCCGGCACAATGTCGTAGGCATGGTTGTCCACCAGGTCCGCAAAGGCAGCCAGAGACTTGCCCTGCAGTGCAGTGGGGCACGAGCCATTACGTTACACACAGGGCGGGAAACAGGGAAGCGTGCTGGGCTGTAGATGGGAATGGGTGCAAACCCATGGTGCTTCCCATATGCGTCTGCACAAGTTGCACGCTCAAGGAAAGGTTTGGAGTTTGCGAGGAGGCAGGCTCGCATGCGGGGTGCGTGCACGAATGCAGAGGGAAGTGCTTGCATGCCTGCGTTGGTGCGTTGGTTGCCAACGCAAGCAGTGCAAGCGAATGAGGATTCGGTTCTCAGGCTCCGGGAAAGCGGCCGCAGGTGCGGATCGAGATACGCCGATGCTCATGCCTGTGTTAACAGTAATTGCTGTGGTCAGGCGATGCATTTGTTTGCTCCCATGGGGTCGTGTGTGTGTGCGGTAGCTGATCGCTGGCGAGCGCTGCGGAGGGGCAGCAGCAGCGGCAGCAGGAGGCGCGAGGGGGCCCAGCTAGCGCTCAGCGGGGCTCAGTGATCTCACCCACCATGAAGTGGTCAAAGTGGTACACGTCAGAGCTGAACCCAAAGTAGCGGCTGCGGTCCATCTGCCCAGCGTCCACGCAGAACTCGTACAGCACCTGCGGGTGGAGGGCGTCAGGGCACATAAGGACGTGAGGCTGTAAGCAGCCAACAGCACACGTCGTGACCTCCCACACACAGACACGCACACATGCGATCGATCTGCGGCAGCCGGCAGATCAGCCCGGACACCTCGCCATCCCCAGGTGCAGGTGCAGCTTCCATCCTGACGCATGTGCACGCTGCACGGCCCCAAAGCAACCACACTGCATGGCTCCACGAGAAGCAAACAACACAAGAGGCGAGCACGCGATGCAGGTGTGCCGCCCCCTTGCCCGCGTCCTGTGTGCGCGCAGGTGCGCGTGCTCTAGTAGGTGAAACATGCGTGCAGAGTCCTTGGTGTGTGCGTGTGTGCGTGCATGTATGTGTGTGCATACGCGAGAGAGTGTGTGCGTGCGCGGCTGTTCTAGTGTGTGGGTGTCCGGGTTGGCCACCGAGCTCCGCCTCCCAACGCCTTGTGGAGGGCCGGCGGCAGTTGCAGCTGGCCGCGCGTGTGGCGCCCGGCAGGCAGGCAGGCGCACCTGGATGCCGTGGTTGTAGCGCGGCACGTGGCAGTCGCGCAGCGCATTGAGCTGTAGGCGCACCGCGTCCTCTGCGGTCTGCATCTCGTGCGGGAAGATCAAGGGCCCTGCAGCACAGGCCAGAGAGGGGCAGGCGAAGGGGGATGGCGAGCACGGTTAAGGCTGGTACCGGCTGAACAAAGTCAAAACTGGCACCGAGAGAACAAACAAAGCCCAGGAGGTCAAGCCTACAAATACGCGTTGTGTCGAGAACACGACAGGCGCGCTGTTAGTCTGCGAACCCAGACTGAACTTCCCGTCGTTCACAGCACGCTTGACCCGCATGAAGTTCACACAAGCACTAACTGACCTGGAACGTTCTGTGGGTTGCGGCAGACACCGACGCACTTCTTGCCGTTCTCCTTTACTGCACGTAGCCAGCGGATAGGGTCATCAGCAACACCACCATCGATGCAACAAACGTCCCCGTCGGTGCGGTGCACACCAAAACTTGACTGCGTTCTATCTTCAGGCGACTTCATAGCCAAGCAAGTTCTGCAAATGTACACCGCTTGCGTGCTTGTCACTGTTCTGGTCTCTCATCACCATCAACAGTTGGCTCGTCACGTACCAGGTGCATCAGCACAGAAAGGGCACTCCTCCGATGTAGGCTTCCTAATACGGTCCAGCACTTCCTCCATTATTTGCTCAGCGCTCTTCTCCTCGCTACCGACCAATGTGAACATCTCTTTGATGGCACCATGTGCAGTCACGTACCGCCGCTGCGCAGACGCTGCCAGAGGCCCAGGCCTCAATGTTAGCAGAGAAGCTGGTATGCTGCTGGCCCGAGTTGAGCATCCAGCACGCGAGGTGGGCTTAAACAACGCCATCTTCTGTTCAGTTCACGATGCGCCTGCCTCGAGAGGCAAGACGTGAAAAGCAGGCGGGTGTTCGCTCACTAGAGTTATACGCAGCAGAGGCAAGTGAGTGAATGCATCAAGCAGTTCCCCTATCCCACATCATCATCAGGTACCCGGGCTATGTGAT
>BDDA01000205.1:95961-106630 GCA_001662385.1 Chlamydomonas asymmetrica | reverse complement strand
GGGGGGGCATACATGAAGGGTGCGAGCGTGCCAACACGAAGCATGTCGCAAGGACACGCAAAGCGGTGGCGGATCACAGGAGGTGTGATGGGGTGGGGTGTCTGCGCCGCTGCAAGGGCATTACGCATGCACGCCATGCATGGCTCCTCGGCACGCCATGTGCCCAGGCTGTCAGCACCGCACAACCCAGGACGGATGGCGGCAGGTGATGACCAGGGCATTGCTGCCATTGCACCTCCCTTCACTTGTGTACCTTGCATGCCCCAGCAGCAGCGGCAGTCACCCGCACCCACACCCTTTCTGTGCTGTGCGACGGCCTTGCTCACTGTATATATAGCACATGCCCTCCCCTCACCTGTGCACCATCTCGGACTGCACGTTGACATTTACCCGCCCACATGCACCCACTATATATATGTAGTCCTGTCCTGTACAGCCTTCCTGACAGCCGTCTGTGCTGTGCTGTACCGCATGTGTAGACGACTGTATGCGCCGTATGCACATTAATCGGCTTTACATCCGGGGGCCACAGGGGCCACACAGGCCACACGGGGGTGGGGCCATATCACACGGGCGCCAGGGTGACTGTCAGCATGTGGCCTGACCAACACGTATTTCGGTGTGACAATCGATGTTCAGTCATTGATGCGACGGTGTGAGACACACACACTTCAGGGTTTGGTTGGGTGTTTCGCGTACCGCTGGCAACAGGACATGCGTTCATCATCGCGTCACTCACATCACTATGCTGCTTGCCAGGCGAAGGAGATTTATGTGCCGTATGTACCGCATGTGGGGGCGCGGGGAGCAGGCATGCGTGTGGGTGTGCCCCGCAACATCATACGCTGTGTTTGTGTGTGAGGCGGAGGTGGCAAGGGAGCGGGACCGGAGGGTGCCCCATACACACCAGGCCTGCGAGGCTGCTGCCTGCCAAGACCCAAGACAAGCGGGGTGCCGCGCTATGGCACGGCCGTGCGTGTCGCATGCACACACGCATCAAAACGCACCAATACGAGCCTGGCCGGTTGTGAACTGTGGTACGTGTAGCTCTGCAAAACAGCATCGTGCTAGTAAAATGGGCACCCCCTAGTGCACGGTGAGTGAGATACCCTACAAGCCTGCACGAGTAACGCACAAATGTATGTGCAAACGCTTTACAACCGCCGGTAGCGTGTAACATGCGAGTCGCGCAATGAGCGTCCCGTAGCTGCCAGCAACGGCCGCAGCCAATACCGTTCCCAGTGCAGTAATGCCCGAGTGCGCAGTACATAGGACTCCCTTCGCGATCACGCTTGCGGATAGAAGGGCCAACAACGCACATGTGAGTGCATATCTCGCACACACATGCGTATATACGTGCGTGTCACACCGTCAGTCGGCCGCAGGATGTCGCAGGCTGCGGCTTATGTGCACAGGTGGTGGTCGTATTCGGTTCGCGCAAGCTAGCTGCAAACAGATGCGATTGAGCAATCATGTTGGTGTGGTGGGCTCTTCAGGAGGGGAAAGGAGCAGGCAGGTGCAAGCCACAGCCCCCCCGCTTCTTCAGCCCTGCACAACTCCAAGTGGTTCTGATCGGCTGAAATCAAAAGAAGATAAGTACGATGGCAGCACAAGCTTCTGTTCCGAGGAGCAAGGAAGGGCGTCGTGCTACGCCAGCGGGGCCAGAGAGGGCAGAGAGTGCAAGGTTGGCAGCGTATGAAAGGGAGGCCGAGGGGAAAGGGCAAAAGGGAAAGAGCGGGAAGGACAGCCAGGAAGCGGGGGGGCGGTATGGGGGGCGGTAGAGCTGGGTGGTGGCAGGAGCGCATGCACTCACCACACGCACTGACCGAGTGCTCCATGGGGGGATGCTGGCATGGCCGCAAGGCATGCGGTACGCATTTGGCGGCAAGACGGTGGGATGTCGCTTGCTTGAGCTCAACAGGGGCGTGCCTGCCTGGGCATATCCAGCTGGGATCCTAACGCATATACACCCGCAGGCTGAGGCTACACAGGTATACAGCCTCAGCCTTGCAAACCCTATCGCAGATGGCGGCCCAAGAAAACAAAGAAAATGACCTGATGGTCAGCCAGCTTGAAACAACAAACACGATACTAGACGGTGCTGCTGTGCCACTGACACTCCCTGCAGTACCCAGCGGCAGCATTGACACGTACCGTACACAACACTTCACCCTGACAACGCGGAACATGGCCGTTCCTCCTCGTGTCGCCCACCACTCACCCCACTAATTCTCTCCGCTATGTAGCACTACGGGATGTGCTCGGACCCCGCAGCCCATCTGCATTCCCATCTGCACTCCCACTCGCATGCGCTGCTTCGTACGGTCTGCCACCGTCGACCTGCATGTGCCCCCCTGCACCTGCCCCTGACCCCCTATAGGGCCCCCCCTGGAGCCACTAGCGCTCGGCTTCCACTGCGGTACGGCTACTGGACTGCTGCAGCGCAGCGCTTTATCGTCGGCGCAGGGCCTGGACCATGGCCAGCGGGGGGATCTTGCCAACGTACGACTCCCAGTCCCGCGGGACGGCATCTGCCAGTGGTTTGGTGCAGGGCCGCAACAGCCCGTATCGGTCCGAAACCACCACCGGGGCCTCGACGGATGTGGCGGCGGCCGCCTCGTCAGTGAACTCTGCGGCCTTGGCGCTGACGCTGTCCACGGTTGCGGCTGAGAGCATGCCGCTGCTGCTGGCTGTGGCGGCGAGGCCGTTGCCACCCGGGCCGATCGCGATCTGCAGGAAGTAGATGAGGTCTGGGTAGAAGACGCCGGTGAAGGTGAAGCAGAAGTCGTTGAAGTCCTGCACGCACGCATGTGTGTAGTGGTGGTGGTGGTGGGGAGGGGGCGGCACGGCAGTGCAGCGCAGCAGGTGAGGGGCCCACAACAAGTCGGGCATGCCTGGAGGTACATCAGACGTACCGCACGGTGATTACCAACCTAGTGCCGCACAAGCCCTGCAAGCGCGCACCCGCCGCATGCAGGTCGCCAGCCATCCCCTCGCGTCAGTCACGCGTTGCCATTATCGAAAGCTGCCCGCTGTGTTCATTTTCGCACCGCAACAGGACGAGCAATCAAAGCGCTTCCTTCCTGTTGCTCAGCTGTCAGCCGTGCGTTGATGAATACAGCCTTTCACCTTGCGTTGCTTGCACTCGCCGATACGCAGCGCATCTGACGCGCGCGGTGAGCGCCTTGCTGAGTAAGGCCAAGCAACCCGCAAGCAAGGCTGTTGGAGGACGATTTGTTGCAGGTGTGTTGCGGTGAGTGCCACATACGTGCAGCTGTATTGGCATGAGCATGCTGCTATGCACTTACGAGGCGCATCACACCACACTGCACCACACCGCACCACACCCATGATGCCTTGGCCATATGCAGGCACAGCAGGCACCTGTACGGTGCCCCGCCCACACCATGCCCAATCAACCGCACACACGCACCCACCTTAGGCAGGCCAGGCGCCTCCGGCCTGTCTGGCTGGTTGTACAGCCGGTCCTCCCAGCACAGCTGGAAGGTGGAGTAGTCAAGCTGCGCCAGGTGCACGTAGTTGCTGGAGGCACCGTTGAGGCTCGCCAGGCTGCAGCACACGAGCCATGCAGCCAAGCGGTAGTGGAGTGCGGTAGTGGAGTGCGGTAGTGGAGTGGCTGTTGGGTGGGCCGGTACCCCCGGCAGCGCCTTGCAGCTCCCCCCACACCCCATTGCTGGCCCCGCACTGCTGTATCACTAGAGAGACGCTGGTCTCTTGTGCTCTTCCCGCATCAGGGGTTGGTCAGGCTGAACAGTGTAATGGTGTAGGGTCCAGGTTCGTACAGTGCTAGGGCTGCCCAGTATTGCCGTGTGGCGCCCTCACCCAATCAGGCGCTCACCTGAACAGCGCATACTCCACGCCCAGCGGCTCGTACAGCACCACGACGGCAAACACCACCTGGCAGCCGGGGGGGCTGCCACCCTCAACGGCATACGTGGTGCCGACCGGCAGTGAGTTGTTCACGACAGGTCCCTCGTCGGGGTCCAGGATGAACTGCATGCAGCACCGACGAATGTAGGGGGGAGGGGCGGAACAAGTCAAGGGGTTTACGTTGAGGGATGCAGGCTGATGCACGTGTGGGTGCAGGGATGGCACGGCGGGGCGCAGTGCAGTGCAGTGCGGGTGCGTACACTCGTCTGGGCCGCATGCTGAGGCTGAGGCCGGCAGCTGGCACTGCACCGTACACTCAATTGCTGCCAGGCAACGCACACGGCCTGTCATGCGCTCTGAAGCAGTCTAAGGTACATCACATGCGCGTCATCTGAGCTCAATCTCAAGCTCAAGCTCAATCTCAAGCTCAAGCTCAACAGCTCAATCTCAAGCTCAAGCTCAACAGCTCAATCTCAAGCGCAAGCTCAATCTCAAGCTCAAGCTCAACAGCTCATGTTTCACGTTTGGATCATTCCGGCCAAGCCAATACATGTACTCCGTGCCACATGAGGACTTGACCACGCTCACAGAGTGCTGCCTGCACTTGTGTGTGGGCTGATGAGCCACTCGTATGCAACATTAGCCCTGACATCCTGCACCTGTGCAACCACACAGCCAGGCCCCCTGCACAGCCCAGCACTTTGCTTTACCCCCCACGCGTGCTGTGCCATTGCTCAGCCGGGCGCCACCCACGCACCGAGGTCCCCCCGCAGGCAATGTAGAGCGTGTCGTTGTACACCGCCTGGCTCTGCAATGAGACAAGCTCCACGGTATCGCCGGTGGCGTAGAGCGTGCTGGGGTCTACGGCCTGTGGAGCAGCAGGGAGGACCAGCAGCAGGCGCAGCAGCAGGCGCGGGGGCACGCGGCAGGCGCATTAACACGCAGGCGCATGGCAGGCGAGGATCACGCTGGGCCTGAGACGCATGGTTCAACGTATGCCTGCATGCCAAGACTGCATGGGTTGTGTACACCGTGATTCACACGTACACACCCACGCGTACACACCAACGACCACACCAATGCTGCAGGTGCAGCTGCGGCTCATACTGTGATGCATGGGTGGGCACCAATGCGCTGGTGCTGGCTCCATTGTGGCCTACACGCCACACCAACACCCGCACGCCACACCCAGCTCATGCATGCCAAGCACCAAGGCAGCATGGACCTGGTAAGACGACTCACCGTCAGCGCGGGGAAGCAGTGCAGCTCCCTGCAGGCAACCACATGCACAGGGCAGCACAACAAAGCACGTGCTCACACTTGTCGGGATGCTCCGTTTGGATCGAGGCAAAGAGGGGCACCCTTCTTTTGCACCTGAACGTGGCTTGAGCACAGCATGCTGCCTTGTGCGAGCATCAGCCACACATACAGGTGCAGGCAGGGTGCGAGCCACATTCGAATGATGCAGGCACCCCAAAATCGCACGCTGCCAACTCAGCCACGGCCTTGCATGGGGCCGTTCACGCTCATGCCAAGGATTGCACAGCCCGCTGGCCCTGGCAAAACACGCATGCGACCTTGCAACCTCCCTCCCCCCCCCTTTCCCCCTTGCCTCACCCCTGCGGGAAGGCGGGCGTGTGTATGTTGATGTAGGCGGTGGTGGCGGTGACGGCGCTGAGGAAGGACTGGAAGGCTGACTCCGGGTCGCCCTGCAGTGCGTCATTGCGTCATGTTGTGTTAATGTGTTATGATACATCAAGGGCATGTCGGCTCAGAGGCCCATGCTCCCCCCAGATGGGGGGTTGGCCTGCGCGTCATGTGATAGATGATGGCGTCACGATGAGCGTCATGCAGGTGAGGGAGCGCAGCAGGCGACAGCCACACACGCAAGCCGGCAGAGGTCTAATGTGCGGCAAGGCTGATGCGGTCTAAGTCTAAGCAGGGTCACGGGGGTGGGCACTTCAATGGTGGGGGCACCCGTGTCCTGTAGGCGTCAGGTGTAGGCGTCAGGTATGGCCACATATGGTATCCTGCACATGAGGGCCTTCCCTCCCTCATGCCATACTATAATCAGGCGTGCCCAGGGCGTGCCCCCCAGCACCCCATACTGGTGCTGTCCCCTGGGCTCCTACTCGGCGTGAGCTGACGCTTTGCGGGGGAGCCACGCTAGCTGAGCTCAGGTACGTTCAAGCCGCTTGCACTGCGGCTGCATGCAATCCCTCCTCCTCCTTTTACCACCCTCACCCTCACCCTCCATGTCCATCCACCTAGGGTCAATACATCCATACCGCTACGCCCCTTGCATTTCCGATCCCGTCACCTGTGTACTCTCATGGCAGCCCAGCCCAGCCCCAAGCCTCTCCCCCCCCCTCCCCGTACACGCGCCCCTGCGCTCACCCTGTTTGCTGCCAGGAAGGCGCTAGTGTAGGTGGCGGGGTCCAGCATGTCAAAGCTCGCCACGTACCGCCCCACACCGTTTGTCAGCGCCTGCGTGGGGAAGCTGCTCAGCGCCACCATAGGTCCCGCGGTGCCCGACTGCGGCGCGGGCGTGGGGCCGTGGATGTGCGCCTGCGGGTGGTGAGGGTGAGGGTGAGGGCGAGCATGAGGGTGAGGGTACACGCGTGTGACCGCAAGCACAAGCAGCCGCAGGTGTATCGGGTGAGAGTGGCATTGCTGTGCGTGGCGCCCAAATCCGACGGGAGTTGCTGGACGATGCATGCACAACACGGTGCACATTGCAGCTTGTGACTGACTACTCACCATGGATGGCGGGCCTGAGAGGTTGGCGTATCCTATCCCAACGTCAAGGAGCCTGTCTTCGGTGCTGATACGCAGCTGCGCCAAGCCGCTGGCGGAGGTGCCCATCCCCGCCTGCAAGAGCGTCGCGTGCGCACGCAAGGGGGGGCCACACCGAACCAGCAGCAGCGCCGCGGCTGAGCGCAGGGTTGATAGAGCAGGTGAAGCGTGCGCGTGCAAGGCGCTGTGCATGAGGCGGAGAGTGGCAGGTGTGTGCAGGCAAGGGAGCCGGGCAGTGCGTGGTGTTAAGCCGTCAGCAGCACACGCGCCTGCGGGCCGTTGCTCCTTCAACGTGGGCGCCACGCCACAGAGCGTGCCGTGTGTGTAGTGTGTGCAGTGCCGGGGGCAGTGCGATCAGGTGATAGAGGGATCCGCGAAGGAGGCATGGCTGAGGGGCTGACCCTGCTGACCCGCTGAAGCACTGGAGGCCGCCAGGCGGTGGGTGACGCATGTGCATGCTGGATGTGCAAAATGGGCATGCACCAATGCTGTGTGCTGTCACATGTACTACGTGTGGGTGTACGCCTGTGGGTGGATGCATCTGCCGCTGCTATGGATCAGGCTAAGTAATGCACCCACAGAGCAAGAGGATGGCACCTCTCCCGCAACAATGGTCCATGTGTCTCACAACGGTGTGACCTGAGGCTGTGAACGCCAGCGCAGCGACCCGGAACTGCACACCCTGAGCAGCGCCTTCTTGAGCACCCTGGAACCCACTGGCAATTATATTTACATATCCTCTGCCTGCCTGCATAAGCCCCCGCACGAAAGGATGCAGTACACTCGGCCTGAACGCGGAGAGAGAACTTACGCGGTTGAGGTTGCAGAAAAATCGAAGAACTTCACTGCTCACTAGTTGTGGTGTCAGGACGGCTGCTAAAAGCAAAAGGCTGAGCCCTGTGACCCGTTCCACGCCCCGGAGGCGACCGCCGCTAGCGGGGGCACGCATCCTGAGCGATGTGTGTGTGCAAGCTGCTTGCGCAGCTGCTATGGCCGCAGGGCCTAGGGATGTCAAAACCACCGGGTAGCAAACCTGTCTGCAACGAACGAAACCATAACATGACCCCAGACACAACCGTTGACGTTGACAGCTCAATCAGTTGTATTGTTGTGGAGGTTGGGCACAAACCATATGCGGTTGTTGGTTAGGTATAGGGTTAGTTAGCAGGCTCACGACCGCATCGTGTACAGTATGTCTATGGGCGTTCGTCCGCACCTTCAATTTATCCGCATCACGCGCTGCCCTGCGCGCTGCCAGTACCACCCCTTACAACGCCCGCACACTGCATACCCTGTAAGTGAGCAACTCTGTGCATATGCGTGTCACATGGACGGCTGTTCGCCTGCAAAATGCCCAGCCTAACAAGGGAAGTTACCCACGCCAGTTTGGTATGTGCCAGTTTGGTGCCAGCAAGCAGTAGCACCAACACTAGCGAGCTGATGCACTGCTCAACTTGGGCAAACAGGATGCCAAGCTCATATCGGGTCATACAAACACACAGATGCAGCCCTGGTGCTATGCACTAGACTCTGAGCAACAGCAGCCAACAATTGTTGGTAGCAAAGCCCGAGGCGGAGGTTTGTCATTCTGAGGCACAGTAGGGTCACAAGACACAGGCCTGCCAGTTCACATACAACATCTGGGCGCACACATATCTTGCATGCTTGTGCAGTGTATCCATGGGTGCCTGCTGGTGGTGCCTGCTGGCATCCCTTGTCGTCGTGCGAGTAGGCAGCTGCCTGCCTCCCACAGTATGAGGGCTGCCCAGGCAGGATAATCACCAATCGGCCCACACACCTTGCTTGATGCTCCAAGCGCCTCCTGGAAGCGGCTTGTTCCAGGTCTGGGTTGTGGCGCCCTGCTCGCTTTGAAAGCCCACAAGTCAAGAGAGTGATCAAGGTGGCTCAAAACAAGCTGGGTTGTTGCTTACCAATCACGCACTTCAGGGAAACGACGATACAGGCAAGCTTGTTATGCCGTGGCAAACGTTTCATGCTACCTCGGTGCTCATTCGTGGTCCACTTGTGATTTTTGGCGGCCGATCACACTAATGAGTGACGACTAACAAATTTGCAACTCTAATCCCCACCTGATCGGACTGGGACAGAGCATGAAACAGAACCAAATTTACTTTACATAAGCTCTGCATAGGGATGTTGCTTTCTAGCACGTGTTTACAAGAGTGTGACCAGCTAGGGCACTGAAAGGTCCAGTGCGGTGCTGACACCTGGGCCTCACTCAGGGCTGCTGTTCTGCTGCCTTGGTGTTTGATACCCAGCAATCTTGCACAAGTCGGAGGTGATGCTCTTTGCAGCTGCACAACGAGCAGTATACCTGTTTAAAACGCTTTGGGGGCGGCTTGCCGGTGCACAGGGTCTCGCTGCCAGGTGCCAACGGCAACATACGTGTGGGCCCTGCTGACCTGTTGCCAGACACACCCACTACAGGGCCGCTACGTACTTAGCCAAGCAAACCGTATCTGTCTTGGACGCTTGCATGTCTGCAAAGCGGACTTGAAGTGACCAACCTTGGTCATTGGCCGGCCTGTTTGCGTGCCTGCACCACACCAGTTCGAGGCTGCTGTGACATGGTCCTGACAGAGGTTTAGGTCAAAAGAAGCCGTATGTCCGCGAATGGCACGGCGGCCCCGGCCTAAGCTGCCTGGGCTATACCATGCTAGCTCCACGCAACCTATCACAACTTGCCAAAGACACAATCAGCGGAGAGCATCCTCAAAGTCCCAGCACAGACATCGGAGCACACACTTGTGAGTGAGACAGAGGTTCAAAGTGAAGGTCCGCTGCACAGAACGGTGAAGCACACACGTACTTTATGGGTAATCTGTGGGTTGTATTAAGGCATACATAGGCAGTAGCAAAGCAAAAGAAGCAGAGGCAGCACTGCAAAAGCAGTCAGCAGGCCAGCCATGTGCTCTGGCCAGCAGTGCGGGCGGTGCCAGGGCAGCCCACACTGCGGCGAACGTATGCTCGCGCACACATACACAACGATACACACCCAGGCGGTGATGCACCTACTGTTGCCGCTTGACCACCGGGTCGTGGTCGGTTCCATGCATGTGTAAGGCCAAGACGCAGCACTGGCTAGCGGCAGCGCCAGGTGTTACGCGATAGCACGAGTGACCCCTTCCTGCCAGAGTGGCACTGTACTTGGTTTGCGCCAACATGCGCACACCGCTAACGTACACACTGCACTGATTGCACAGCAACGGCATGGCAGGAGATGGTTTATGGCACAGAGCTCATCATAGGGTGACGGTTGCGTGCACCACTCGGACAGGGACGGGGCGGCATGTATGCGTGCGTGCGTGTGTGCAGCGCGAACGCACGACAGACGGTGACAGGTGAGGATTTCAAACTGCAGACCTTGCAGTAGAAGGCTGCATGCAAGCATGAAGACCTCAGATCCGACCCCCCGAAACCCCCATGCCCTGGCCCTAAACCTCAAACCCTGCTGCGACCGTGTGCATGCGTCTGGTATGTGTGATTGCCACGCCTCAAGGTGCAAAGGTGTGTTGCGTGCTCCAGGCGCCCGTCTGGGCGCCCACCCCATACGCCTTACCAGTCATTTGTTCTTGCACCTATGTGCAGGGCACTGACTTACTTCGGGGTGCCATCACATGTTTGCACGCATATGCTTACGAGTTACAAGGCATAGGACCGCACGAGGTGGATGGGTGGTTGCTGTGCCGCGGAGGCGCCCGCACGCACGCCTCATCATTCAATAGAAACATAAGCACCGTATGTAACACACAATAGAATACTGACCGGGGCCTGCGCATCGCTGTTGTGGTTGCTGGGGTGCTGCCAGCTGGAGACCTATCTAGGGCCGGCCTCCGCCGAAGCCTCACTGCTGCTGGACTGGACTCGTTGGTATGTATCCCTTCGGGGGATGCCCGAAAATGTGCCCACACCACTGCAGCCCTCATGCACAGGTGATCGGCCAAGCGCTGGATGCATAGCA
>BDDA01000205.1:4320-67090 GCA_001662385.1 Chlamydomonas asymmetrica | reverse complement strand
GTACTCAGCCTGCTACTTGCTAGGCAACGGCCCAGCATTTGCGGCACGCATTCTGGAGCTCATGTCCCGCGCCAAGCCCGCACGTGCACCGCCCCCGCCCCCCCCCCCCACCACCACACACACACACCTGTAACCCTCGGGTGCAGTTTCCACCATCACGCATGTAAGTACACTGCACGGCCCCAAAAACGTACACTGCATGGCCCCACGGGAACCAAACATATCTAAAACCACACCTGTAGAGCGTGTAGTTGACCGCCAGGGGTGCATAGGTGACCAGGGCGATAAACTTGACGTACGCGTCAAGGCGCGCAGGGCCAAACGGCCCGAACTTGATGCTTGGCGCGAGCGCGTTGGTTATGCTGGGGCCAAGCGAGGGTGGGTTGAGCAGGAACTGCACGCCACAGTGCCCCGCCACACAATACAGCGACACACGGTGCGCCCGGCAGCGGGGCAAGCACGTCAGCACGGCGCAAAAAGTCTTGCTCGTTGCTTTTTCCCAAACAGCTACCTCATCCTGGTCTACGGCTTGGCGCCTACTTGCAAGTGTGAGCTGCACGCTGAAGTGCCGCGGCCATGGCAACTTTAATGCGCCGCTGACCCGAAATCAACGGAGGAGGTGGACAGAAGGCGAATGCCAACAGGCTACGAGCGCACATGTCGCTACCAGCCAAGCCTTATGCGGCTTACGCCCTCGACCCATTACCTGGGCTGTTTCGAAATAAAAGTCGGCGATGTAGAGCTCATCCTTGTACACGGCGTTCTGCAGCGCTGTGGTGATGAAGACGGGTGCTCCGTTGCCGTACAGCTCAGCCGACAGCACCTGTGCAATATGAGGGCCGCATCACAAGCAATAATGATGGTCAGCGCACATCTTGGGGGTATGCTACGCGGGTGCACGCATGCATGCCACCGCCACTGGGAGCAGGCTGTAGGGTGCTTTCTGCTGACATGCTCTTGTGCACATGCCTTGCCTTGCCTTGTGTGGAAGCATGTGCTGATGCATGTGCACACGGTTTGAACGCCAAGCACATGTGCCAAAACCACACATTGTGGATGGGTTGGCTTCACCCCACAAGGGCTAGCTCGAGGGACCAGGCAGTACAGTGTCCAGCCACTCACTCACCTCCAGGGAGGGGTAGCCTCGGATCTCCCTGCACACCACGTACCGCACAACACACCAGACGCCACGCAACGCTCAGCGCAGTGCTGGGGAGAACGCAGAGGGGGGTGGGGGGCACAAGGAGGATGCTGGTCTGGAGTCAACACGCATCAACCCTGCATGTGTGGGATGCAGCCATCCAGGTGGCTGGCTGTGGTACGCCCTTGTCGTTCCCATATGCGGAGTAGGCCACCGCAAGGCCTGATGATCATAATGGCATGCAGCCCGGCGACGCATGGCGCACTCACCCTGCAGGGTACAGGCTGGTGTGCACGTTCACGTACGTCTTCTGCGCCTTGACTGCCGCCAGGAAGGTGTTGTAGGCGCTGCTAACAGAGCCCTGCACCACCACGCACGCACCACAGCACCACACACACACATATACCCTCAGATGCAGTTCCCATCATCACGCATACGCACACTGCACGGCCCCACGGAAAGCATACTGCATGGCCCCACGCGAACCGAATATTCCGAAACACACACACTGACATACGCCACTGCACGTAAGCTCGGCCCCAGCAGCACGCTCACAACTGCAGTATCGTATGGTATGGCATGGTATGGTGCTGCACTGACGCACATTACAGGGAGAACACAATCGGTTTGGCCTGCACTGCACGAGGCTACCCCAACGCGCGCTCAGAAGTGTGGCCAGCATTTGATCGCCATGCCTGCATGCGGCGCAGTGCGCCGCGTGACAGCACTCACCCCGTTTGCCGCCAAGAAGCCGCTAGAGTAGGTGGACGGGGCGTTGAGGTCAAAGGACTGCAGGTAGTAGTCTGTGGCGCTGTTGCCTGGAGCTGGCGGGAAGGAAGGAAAAGGGATCATGATGCCCGCGTTGCCCGTTGCCGGGTTTGACGTAGGACCATGGATGTGCCCCTGCGCATGCAACCCCCAGGGGAAAGAGTCGGGGCGGGGGGGGGGAATGGTGTCGCATCCAACCGGCCCATGTATGCACCAACACCAGGTGACAAAGCAAGGGTAGCATGGGAGGGGCCCGCTGCACGATGGTGCAAGAAGCGCCCAGTTGCTGGAAGCTGGTAGTGCAACTCACCGCAGTTGGCGGGCCGCTCAAATCGCTGAAGCCAACCAGAATGCGCAGCGTCAACGCACTAGTGTCGACGCGTAGCTCTGTTAGCCCTGAGCCGCTGCTGATAACGCTCCCCTCCTGCAGTGGGATACCATGCACGAGGCGCACAAGCAGCAAAAGGATGGGTGCAGCTGGGTTGGTGCGTCGCTCAGCTTCGCTGACGCGGCCAGCGGCAGGGAACCGCTTTTGCGTGGTGGCAATCGCTTACCCGTGCCTATGCCTGCTGGCATTGCGACCGTGGTTTTCAGGCAAATTTGGAAGCCCAGCTGCTGGTTTTGGATTCGCGTATAAGCACAGAACTCCCTACCTGCGCTATTGCGCGTGTGCCAAAAGCGTGCGGCAAGAAAAAGTGAGCCAGGTTCCATGTGTAGACTTTGATATGGACAGGTGTTTAGCGTTCAAGCACAAGCCAAATACTGTGTTGCCTCCTAAGCTGACGGCCAGCAGCTGCCATGCGCTGTCAACCCTGCCGTGCTGCCCCTGATTGACGTCACCAGCTGGTGCGTGGTCGGGTGCTGTGTCCTCACCGGCTTCAAGTCGGCGTAAAATCGAAGGATTTCAGCGTTGGCTGCAGGCGCCATCAACCCCACAGCCAGCAGCATAGCTGCCAGCAGGACGGAAGAGGCGCGCATGCTGTAAAAGCGCTTGCACGTTGTTTGCGCACTAGCAGGCCCTGTCGCAAAACAAGCACAGCGGCAGTATAACAAAGTACACAAAACAGTTAGCAATGATAGCTGGCCAGGCAAACCTGCAAACGCTCAGTCCAGCCTTCCTATACAACGATCAGAGACGTCAACTCCCGTTTGAAGGCATCAGCCGTTCGTGATGGATACTGGACTGATTTACACCAAGACCCGAAGCACGAGGAAAACCATGAGGTACTGCACACGACTGGCTCATGTTGGCGGTGGCACTTTGCTTTTGGTGCCAAAACGGCGGGAAGCGCCATATGCCCGTGACACACAGCAGAGCACGCGAGCACAGCAGAGCGCGCATGCAGTGCCAGGCGCGGTTCGGTGCAGGAAGCAACACAGGACAGTATGTAAGACAGCAAATCAAAGTGAAGGCACCACAAAGGGCTGGTGTCAAGTGGCTGCGGCGAGTTGGTGACTGGCTACCATATCAAGCTCGTTGGGTCGAGCACGAAAACACCCAAGGCTAGTTGTTGCACACATATCTTCCGATTACAAAGCAGGCAACTGTATGCGGTGTCACTAGGTCAGGCATGCTGCGGGGTGGACCTCTATGTCCGTCGAGTTTCATACCGCCTCTAAAATGGAGGTATGTTCGGAGCACTACAAGGCTGCAGAACTCTGAAGGTTTCAAAACCTCAACACTTGTGGGCCATATGTCCAATACTAGGGTCCACATAAAAGCATGCCAGGGGGCTTACCTGCTCAACGGCTTCTCCACTGGGTAGGCCAGAAAGAGCGCTCCGAACTGTCTTCGGAAGCAACTATGCTAGTGGGTATGTGAGGGTTGACAGTGGGGTCGAATGACCTGAATGTTACAGCATTTCTTTTTTCTAGGTTTGAACACCAACATTTTCATGATGGGGGGGACCATTATAGAGGCCTTTTCGTGTCCTGCCCACCAACTGCGTTAAACTGCAAATGTGAGAATTGATGACAATCGTAATGCGGGCGCCTACTGGCTACCAGTCATCCCACTCAAAACCTATTGAAAGCACACACTGCCACAGAGTACGTTTTGCGTTGTAAACCTGTTCACCTTGGTGCGGCTTGCAACTGACTTGCATAGGACGATGTCAGAGCGCATCTGCATAGCAAGGACCTGAGGCACAGCGATAAGACGCCTCTTGTGGCGTTTCGGTCAGTTGAGAAGGACAGGAAAGCCAGCCAAGGCGCGAGAATGGCAGTTGGGAAGTAGTACGGAGGTGGAAGTTGCTCGCTTTCAATTTCAGATAAGCCAGCCTTGCCAAGCGGTGCTTCAAGCAGGCGCTCCTGACAAGAAAGCTGCCATACCTGCCCTACAAGGCTAAGGAACTCGCGGCTCGCTTGGGAGGTTCGCATCCACGTATGCCCTTGCACCAAAAATACAGGACTTGGGTCGCTGCTATTCTGTCGTGGATGCCAGCTGACACGCTACAATGAGCAGCACTTTATATCCGGAAGGTAGTGAAGTGTGTTTGGTCCAGGACTGCGCAATTGACTGCGCTCACGAATTGCTCAAGTGTGGCAACCTGCTTTGCACAAACAACGACCCCGCGTGCCCTCTGTAGTTGCTTCAAGATGACACACATGCGCCGTGGGTGCACGAATATCGTTTTCCTAACACTATATCGGTTGCTATGCGTTTTGATTAGTCGTGAGCCCTGGCGACGCAGGTAGGCTGCCGCGAGCCACGCCCAGGCACAGCTGTCTGCTGACAGCAAGGCCTCCGCCTCAGGGCGGTGTACAGATCGCTCATTGCCCTTTAGCAGAGGTGTTGCCTCTGCCAGCCGGCGCGTCTTGTTGCGGATTTGAGCTAAGGCCAATTACGCTACTGTCTTTGCAACCACGCCAGGAGAAGAAACCAACTGTTTATCCTGTGCTGTGCTGTAGTGGAAGTTCAAATAGGCGAACACAACATAGGATACTGTTGTTCTGTGAAAGGTCGACACCAGGGCCCCTGGGTATTTCCACGCTGACAAACCGCCAACAACTGAAACAAACCGCCAGCACCTTAAACACACCGCTTCGCAACTGTACAAGCCTGGGGCCAGCTATGGCCGGAGGTACCAAAGGGGGGGGGATAGGGGCAGCAGGACCACTCGAGCCGTCATGCGTATAGCCGCAGGCGGTGGCAGCGCGAAACAAAACGCATGTACAGGACGGACTGTCAATGCAGCACACGAGCTGTGCCATGCATGGCCTCTCCAATGCAAATCCGTGTGCGGGGTGGGTCACACCCAGGTCACACCGCAGGCGTTGTGAATATGCAGGATGCCAAGAGTCATCAAGGCCGCCGGGCAGTATGCACAATGCGCACCACTCAAGCGCTGCTGGCAAGCCGCTTCAGCGTCTCCTGCACTGAGCATCGCTGCTATTCGTTGAGGAACGAAACAAAGAAGTGCATGAATGCACCATGCGTCCTGTGGCTGTGGATTCTGCCCGCTCTGCATGCGTATGCAGAAGTGCTGAGCAGGAGCCGCTGCCTGCAGGCAGTGCATATACACTGTGCAGGCAGCGATGCTGTGGTGGCCATGGGCCAGCACCCCAGTCACTGACACGGTCCCATGGCGATGTGCAAGGCGCAAAATGTTGGTAGCAGGCGCAAGCGGCAAAGACATCAAATGATGAACTGTCAAACGCTGCGGAAAGGTGCTTTGGTGGCGCTCGCTCCAATTCAGCACTTCCCAGTTCCAACAAAACAATGCAGGCAATGGTGCGATGGCACGGCGATGGCCGGGGGCGAAGGCGTCCCCAGGCAGCTGATCGAGCGTTCATATGATATGCGCGTGTGTGCATCAAGCAGCATCCGCGTGCTGGCCAGGTGCAGGTGCAGGTGCAGGTGCATGCCGGATTCTTTATGAGCAAGAGGTGGCAAGCAGTGGTTGCGACAAGTGCGTATGTGTGCACGGCGGCAAACATGCCCATGGTATTATTCAGTTATTGCCTATGTCCTGCCTCGCACACTGTATGGTGCCGCGTGTGCAGCACGTGCCCGCGCTTATTGCAAGCAGCACAAGCTGTGCAACCAGCTCAACCCTGCACCCTGCACATGGCCTGTGATGGGGATAACATCCATCGGCCACGAACCGGTGCGTAAGCAATCAGGATGCGGGACCATGTGGGTCAATCCATGCGCAGGAAGATTAGCAGCTTGTGCGAGTGCGCTAGCTGGGGAGGTCACCAAGCCACCAAGCCACGCAGGCAGGCGGGCATGGCAGGCAGCCTCCGTGGCTCAGGGCATAATCAGCACGTAGCTACTCTCGAAACGCAAGCGAGCTACAATACCACCCCGTTTGCAGGGGCGCACCTTACTCCGCTATGTCCCGCTCGGGGGATGCTAAGGCAACTGCGCGCTGCTGCCTAGCTCTCACTATAGCTGCGGCAGGCGGTGCGCCGCCAGCGCGCTGCGGCGGTGGCGGTGGCGGGCAGAGGCCAGCGCCATGTAGCGTGAGAGGTCCCGTGTGGGCTTTGCGGGCAGCTCCGCCGGCACCGTGACGAGGT
This sequence comes from Chlamydomonas asymmetrica, assembly GCA_001662385.1. Lineage (NCBI taxonomy): Eukaryota > Viridiplantae > Chlorophyta > Chlorophyceae > Chlamydomonadales > Chlamydomonadaceae > Chlamydomonas > Chlamydomonas asymmetrica. The sequence continues at coordinate 60,660 of BDDA01000205.1, read as the reverse complement.
CGCCCTCGGATGAGAAGTCGTCCCCTGTAGGGGGGGACGGCTCGTCACCGAGGGATGTGTCTGCGCCACCGTCCTCGGCCTCAGCGCTGCTGGCATCCACCCGCAGCGCAGACGCCGACTGGAGCGAGAGCGGGTTGACCAGCGGGCCGCCGCTGCCGGCCGCCCCGGGGCACACCAGGCTGCCCCACATGTCGGCATAGCCCAGGAAGATGCTCTCAAAGTCCGAGATCCAGTCCGGCCAGAAGATGCCGCTGGTGACGTTGAAGCAGAAGTCGTTGAAGTCCTGCGGGTGCGGGCAGTGTGCGTGTGCGCGTGCGTGGCGTGCGGGTGAGCAGGTGAGTGGCCCCAGGCATGCATGCAACGGCGTGTGCCAACAGCGGTGTGCAAGGCATGTTGCGTCACGTGCTGCCGCGTGGGGACAAGGCGGGTAGTCATGGCATGCGGTATGCAGCGTTCCACAAGCCTCCGCAACCTATCGTGCCATTGCCCATATGCGACCCGCACCCGGATAGCAGACCTGCGTTGCAGCTGCCGGACAATACGCTTGAATCGCTGATGCAAACCTGATCTGCCCACATTCGATGGGAGTATGTTTTGGCTGGAAAGCGCCACATGGAAAACCCAAACATCGCACGCGGCCCATGCATGTGCGTTCGTTGTGGTGGCCCCCCTCAATCCCTCAAAACGTTCCTCGTGAAGTCGATCATTGACGTCACAGCGATAACACGCGCGATAACTTAGGGCAATAAATAAGGCTGTTCGGCCCACCTTTGGTGCATCCGGCGCCTCCGGCTTATCGGTCTGGTTGTACAGGCGGTCCTCAAAGCAGATCTCGTACGTGCAGCTGTCGGGCTGCGTGACGCTGATGTAGTTGGACTGTGCGCCCGTGACGTCCAGGTTGTGCTCAGGCACGCTGCAGGCGGCCACACGCACACACAAGCATGCCATCATCAGGTGCAGTTCCTATCCTTACAGGATGCACACTGCATGGCCCCACAGTAAGCAAATAACTCGAACACACAGCATGCAGTGAGTTACACAGCATGCAGCACGTGCACCGCAGTGGTACATCGTCTGTCCATAATCACAGCACAGCACTTGGAGCGAAGCAAGCACGCAAGCCCACCCACAGTCGCAGGCGAACAGCGCAGCGCAGCCCCATGTGCCCGTCAGCAGCAGCCAGCCCTTCTGAGGGTATGGTGCCGTCGTGCAACTTAGCAGGCGAGCCAGCTGCTGATCCGGCCTCCGCTGCATCAACCTGCCGAAAACACCTATGAAACCACCTATCAACGCACTATGGACCGCACAGAGATCTAGCAGATATCCCAGCCAGCCGCCCAGCTACCCTCCTGAACAGGAATCACACTGCGTAACCCCGCGGGCGCCTCTTCCTGGAGCCTCTTTCTGGTGTGCCTTTCTGACCCTAACCCTGACCCTGACCCTGACCCTGGCCTACCCACCTGAAGAGGCTGTACATGACGCCCAGCGGCTCGTACAGCACCAGCGTGATGAACTCCACCAGAGAGTACACCCGCGCGGGGCCCAGCGGGCCAAACACACTGCTGGCCGGCAGCGAGTTGTTGATGAGCGGGTCGCCGGCGCGCACAGGGTCCAGCACCCACTGCGCCACCGTACACACCCATCACGCCCATACACCAGCGAGTGAGCACAACCATGTAAGCAAAAGAGCAAAGGAAAGCAGCAGTGCATCATGTGGGTGTCAGGATGAGCACGTGCGGCAGCACAGAAGTGCAAGCTGAGACATAAAACGATGGCGTGTCCTTGCATGGCCTTCACCAGTGCAAGCTTCGCTCGGTGTTTCGGTATACACTTACACATGCATGCACACACGAATACGTGATGAGCAACAGGCACTAATCTCAGCCCAGCTGGTGCCAAGTGAGCGCGAGCAGCAGCGGTACGCGCTCATGTGCTCCGCGGCAGCAGTGGTGTCTAAGCACACGTGCCTCCCTCGCTCAGCTTAGTAGTGCAACCCCATCTGTGGCCAAGTGTAGTTGCCTACCCTGCACCATGCCATGCTCGGCCACAGCCATCGTTTTCGGCTTCAAGACCCCATTTTCGGCTTAATAGTACATCCTCATAACCCACCACCATGTCAGCACAACGCCATCGGGTTTGTGTACTTGTGTGACATGCAGCGGGCGGCACCATGGACGGCAGTCGTGCATGTACTAGTACTACTGGTACGGGGGGGGGTACTAGGGTTTAGGGTTTAGGGTTGTATGGTTTAGGGTTTAGGGCACGCACGTCTACGGAGGTGTTGGTGGAGCTGGTCTCGTAGTAGAGGTCGCAGATGTAGAGCGAGTCGTTGTAGGCGGCGCTGTGGTAGCCGGTCGCCAGGTACATGGGGGCACCGTTGCTGTGCAGGTTCCAGTCCAGCACCTGTATGTGGGGGGCGCGAGCGGCACCGCATGAGACCCTGTCTGTCGCGTTGTCGGGGCGACCGTTTTGTGAGGCACATGTCTGCTGCCGGGATGTTGTGGCATGTGGCTGGATCGTTGGTGCACCTAGCATGCTTGTAGCAGCAAGGTCTTGTCAAGCAACATGCAGGCCCGTGCCGCAGTGTGCGCCTTGCATGCAGATCCATGCGTCACACGGCGATGTGAGGGTGAAGCCTGGCACAGTTGACTCGTTCATGGGCATAGGACATGCAGTGTGTATTAATGCAGCAGACAAGTCAAGAATGCGTGTGTACAACCCATGCGTGATGTACTAATATATTCCACTGCTGCGTATGTCCCACGCATGAGTGCCGCTCGTGCGCAATCTACCGTGCAGCGTGCGCATCCGCATGCTTACCTCGGGAGCTGGAAAACCGCGATCCTCCCTGGATGCATGCAAGGGTGTAGCACAGGCAAACACATCCGATCAGCACAATGCAAGACACACGGTATGTGGTGCCACAATCAGTCCCGGCATGGACAGGACAGGACGGGGCTGCATGTTGCCCACCTGCGGTATTGCACAAGACAGCCTGAAGCATCATGCACGCCTGAAGCATCATGCACGCCTAAGCATGACGTTGGAACCACAGCGGCTAGCCGTGCAAGAAGCCAGCACACTGAGACGTGTGGCGCTGCCATAATTGTTAGCTTGCTTGCTGACCTAGATGGCCTGCCAGCCGCTCACCCTGCCGAAAACTTCGTTGTGTGGATGTTGACGTATGCCTTGGTGCTCTGCACCGCGCTCAAGAAGGCGCTGTACGCCGCGTTGGCGTCGCCCTGCAGAGATATGAACGCCGTGCCCCCGCACAACTTCACTCCGTCATGCGCATGCAGTCAGCCAGGCCCGGAGCCCAAGCTCGACTTGACGAATGGCAGGCGTAGCCGCAGCGCCATCATCTACCCATACAGTGCAGCACGCACTCGACAGCGTGAGACTTGCATGGTGCACTGGAAGGATGCGTGTGTGTTCTTGCCACCCATGCATCTCGCATGCACCATGCAGTACGCACGAACGAGGATGTGTTCAGGGTCGCGCACGGCCTCAATCTGTCGTCAGTTTGGCCTGTTTCCCCCATCCAGGACCTGTTTGCTGCTGGCCGTCCCTCCCTGTCCCCTCTGCGCCTCCTTGCGCGGAATGTGCTGCCCAGTCTGTGCTCTCAGGCCCGCCGCACTGCATGCCCGCCTGTACCTTCACCGTGGAAGGCGTTCGGCGTTCGGCGCTTGTGGATTCACACGAGGGTGGGCTGCCATTGACATTCCCCCATGCACGGGTCCATCACATGTCGATGCAAGCGGTACTGGCATTCATGGGGTTCACGGCCCATGTGCAGCCTCCCGCTCGGGGGCCCGAACCCCGCCAAGGCACCGCTAAGGACTCACCCCGTTGGCTGCTAGGAAGGCGCTGCTGTAGGTGGCGGGTGCTGTGAGGTCGAACGAGTGCACGTAGATGACCACCCAGCCGTTCTGGTTCACGCCGCCGTCGATGGTGGGGAAGTCTGGGAAGGGGATCATGACGCTTGCGTTGCCTGCGCCAGGCGCTGCTGTAGGTCCGTGGATATGTGCCTGCGAAGCACAAAGTGTTACCAGCCAGGTCTCAGTGCAAGGGCAAGAGTGAGCCCACCAGCGCGGTAGGCCAATGCAAGGCTGGTAGGTAGCAGGGGGCTGCTGTGCCCCCGCAATTCTGCCCTGCGTCCCCACATAGGTGCAAGGCCCTATCGTTGGGTGGCGATGGTCATGACTTGGTTAGTACTTACGGCTGTTGCAGGGCCTGACAGTGCGTAGCCCCCTACAGCCACAGTCAGCGTCTTTGCGTTGGTGTTGATGCGAAGCTCAGCGTCCCCTCCCGCCCCCGAGCTGATGCCGGGCTCCTGCAGCGCAAGTGGTGAGTAAACGCGCACGTTTGGGCACGAGCAGGCATGCTGTCAGGTCCCCGCTGTGAGCTTCCGGCACTGAAAAGGTTCACCGTGCCGTTGCGCGTTTGAGGCGGCATGACCTGACCCGGTGCGACGCCACCAGACCCTGCATATAAGCGGTTCTTAATGCAGATGCAAAGCTGGAAGTGTGTTATAGTAGGGCCTGGTTGGATCCTGAGCACCGGTCAGCAGGCAATCAATCTCGGCCCGGCGCTGGCGGTGCAAAACTGTTGAGCTGTAGCTTCATTCTGCCCACCGTCACTCACCGGCGCGAGCTGTGAGTAGAACCTCAGGATTTCGCCAGTGGCTAGCCCTGGGCTCAGAGCTACTGCCACCAGCACAGCTGCCAGCAGGAAGGCGGGGCACCTGAGGTCGCAACGGCTCCAAGCTGCGCTGTTCATCATGACGGCCGTGACCAGAGGAAGGCGCAGACCTGCGCACAAAGGCAAGCACAGCACATACTTCAGTGTGGACGCGCTGGAAGAAGCATCCACTTGCGAGCACATCAGAGGTAAGCCCACAAGGCGGCGCGCTTCAACGCCATAACGGTGTGCAAAGTCACGCCTCGCCCGAAAGCGCCGTACAGGATGCCAAGCGACTGAACAGGGTGCTGGACATCAGTGAAGTAATTGCGCGCACTTCTACGTGCAGGTTTGTGTGTTTGGGGGCTGTGCCACGCTCCTTTGGTCATGTGGCACGCGGTACGCTAGCTGCTGCCCTTCCCGACGGGATGGCGTGAACAGCTGTGCGTGCTGCACCGTGTGTGAGCATGTAGCGCTAAGTGCATTTTAGGGAGGCACGTCTGTCCCAGGCCACAGTTGAGAGCATCTCTGGTGGGGCGCGTTGAGCCAGGTGTAGCTGCCACCAGGCTGCATGGGCGGCTCAACGCGTATGCAGATCGCTGCCCCAGCCACAGCACCAGCGCCAAACTGTGTCTTGTGATGGCCTCATGGTGTATGGTAAAGCTGCTTTGAACGGTCTTACCTGTTGGGCAGGTAGCGCACATGCATCGTGCCCACCAGGAGTTTTGGAAATGCCACCCAAGGTACACCCACACTGACAGCCAAGCATAGCAGTGCCTGTGGCTTTCAACGCACCAGCTGGATATGATGGCAACTGACCTGTTGGAAGGGGCCCCCAAAAGGTGGGCTGGGATCAAGCCGGTTGTGCTGCGCTTCAACAAACAAGGGTCGTATGACGAAGAAGGGATGGAACAGATAGGAAGTTCAGGTTTGTATCACCGTTTTGCTTTAGGTAAGGTATGTACGTCAAGGGCAGAAGCTGCATTAAACACTTGCAATGGTAAAGTGAGGAAGGCATGACTAAGCACTTGGCATCTGTTCGTTTACAAACTCAGTATCCCCGTTGACTGTACATGCCCTTGCGGACCGTGAAAATTTACATGGCTCAGTACCACATCACCACTGGCGCAATTTCTTGGCGTTGTGTCAAGTCCGGGCGTGTTGGTTCTTGGCCTGCCAGACTTTTGCTTCTGCAAGGGACCCGGATAACGAACTCATAAGTTAACAGCGAGTATCGGTCCTGGCCTGAAGCTCCAAGTGGATAACCTAAGCCAAGCACACTGCCTGCTACACTGCCAACCTGTGCCAACCAGCAGCGCATGCCTTGTGTACAACAGTGACCTGCAGCAGGCACACAGACCGTTGGACCTGACGCTGCAAGGTCATACACGCTTGAGAGATACACAGACGTTGTGTAGTGCTTGCCTGCTGGCTCGCTGCTCAGTGTGTCAGCTTGTTGAAGGCAGAGCGAAATGAATGAACGAATCGGCAGGCGCACCATTCAGTTTGCACTGGTGCAGCCAGCTTATTGTGTGGCTGCAGGACTTGTGTGTTCTCATACGTGGGGCTTCCAGGCTTGCAGACGCCAACTGACCTGCACCGTACGTATCGTGCATAGACACGAACACCACCCGCAATTACTTGCCGCAATACGTTTGCTACGCCTCAATCGTGTGCTGGACACGCCTCTGTTGCACTCAGTACGCTCTGACCACTGAGTTCTGCTGCTAGCGTTTCTATCTGCTCGTGCGCACAGGCTGCGCTATGGTAAACCGCATGGTGGTAAACTGCATGGACCGGAGCACGCGGGACCAAAAACAGACATGAACTGTCACGGTGCCCCACAGACAACACATAGGGGGCAGGTTGAGCGCCTGAGCTGCTGGCTGCGCTATGATGATGTTCTTGCCCTTGTCACCACTGCCAGGCAGGGCCTGGGGCCACCAAGAGTAGTGGCGAGCGAGCGAATCACACGAAGGGAAGTGCGTGGGTGTGGGGGTTGGCGAGCGGAACAAGGTGTACAGGCGTGACCAAACACGATGTGTGTACGCGTAAGTAAGACCGCGTCACCCACCTACGTGCGCTCTTCGTCTCTATGTTGCTACACGCTGCTGCTGCAGGCATTTCACGCACCGGGATTCGTGCTGTACGCCCGCCATGCTCGGCATGAGCAGGGGTTCCAACGACTGCCTGTAGTGGTGGAGGCGTCAGCAGCGTGCCAGCCAGTGACGGTGGAGTGTCTGTGTGTGCGTGCACTACGGCGTCAGAGGTCTCACTGCTTGACCCGCTGAAGCTGCTGCGGCTGTGCCAGTCCACGGACCACCGCCACCGCGCACATCGGCCACCAACACCCTGGTTTGCAGGTGCAGCTGTGAACGCGGCTGTGCATATGCGAGGTTGGGCGCGGGGCCCAACTGCACTTAGCACAGCCCACAGTAAGGCTCATGCATGCCGTACGCTTGCGCACTTGCACGTGCAACGTACCTGCTGACACCCTCCCTGCCTACGGGCACACACACACGCAGACATCCATCAGAGAGCAGGTGCAGCGGTGGGCTAGCTCGCTAGCTGTATGGCCGCACGGCCTGGAGTGGGCTCTGGCCCCATATATGTAATGGAGCCCTTGCATTGGTTAATTGTACGAGCACCATCTCCTGCTGGCTTGGTGCATGGTGCATGATGCAGCTGGCCGCACATGTTGGCCGCCCGAAGCACCGGGGATTGTGGCGAACGCAACGATCGCATGTAATGCGGCGTGCACCAGATGGTATGCATGCAGCTCAGTCGAGGCAAGGTGCAGGAGTAATCGTGACCTTCAGGAAAAGTGTGTTGCCCTGGCAGCAACGGAATTCCACCAAAGGCACAAACCGCTGCTACGTCTAGTTGCTTGATACCATACGCTCGCTTCGCAACCAAGGTCACAAGGACCGTGTACAACACTCTGTGTACGATTTGCCGTGTATGTACTACCACTTTGGGCGCAAGCTACTATGGAAGCCACACAAGGGCGGCACATTAGAGCAAATCGTGGGGTCGACGCCTCGACAAACATCAACATATGTACAGGGCTACAGGCTAGGTCCTTTATTTGCATGTATTGTTGAGCAGGGGATCACGGCCAGATCCCAAGCCGAAACTCCATGCATGCACCAAAGGCAAGCACTGCTATGACCGTTGCGCACGCTCGCATACCAGCCGCACTGCAGGCCGTTACCAGCAGGCAATGCTTCATCCAATGCACATGCAAGCAAACAAACACACCAAACAAATACTCAATATTCATAGCACACACAGCCTCTCTTGGCAATCGCGCGCAATGGGGGTCATGAACGTAACATGCCACGCCCTTACACATGCAGGCGATGGAACGTGCGGGATAGGTCGCTCAGGTGCAGGCCAGGTGTGCACATGCCATAACGAAATATGTGTACGTTAGCGTATCGCGAGCAGCAGCTGCAAAGGGTGTGCAAGACTGCACGCGTGTTACTTCTGTTGTGTAGGGCTGTATGCCAGCATAATAAAATCAGGCAGTATGCCAGTATCGTGAAATCTTCATCCAGGATTAGAATGCAGTGCAATCAAGTCTCTGTGTTTGTCATTCAACACCTGGCAGTGCGCACAAGTCATGACAGTGCATCTCGTCCGCAATTCTTCAGGACAGGATGGCGGAGGCGGATCGGCATGAGTGGCACGCATGACATAGGTGGCCCTCAAGCATAGCCAATGTACAGGCCTGCAGTTGCTAACGTGTGGTGCTGTGCACTCACTGCTATAAACAATGTACTGTGAAAAACGCATTGTCCAATTGTGCACATGCATCACACACACTGGTCGCCGCACGAAGCGGAGCGCACCCTCACGCTCACGCTCACCCTCACCCTCACATCATAACACCCGGGCGTGTGCGCCTTTGCGTGCTGCAGCGGTGCATGCATTATCGTGCCCAAGTGGCAACTGTCGTCAGGAAGTTTGCGCATGGAACGGATTTGACGCAAGGGTGCCGCGTTCCCTCCCTCCACAACGAGGGGGCATCTGCTAGTTCCCTCCCTTGACAACGAGGAGGCATCTGCTACAGCACTTAACGTCTAATGAGAGGAGCGCCCGAGGCTGCCCATTGCGAAGTCGCTCGTGCGTCGCTGGGCACGAGACATGTCGGCACGTCGCCTTGACGCGCTAGGTATGGGGCTCCTTGACGACAAGCACAGGAGGGCCCATCGGTCCGCGCCAGCTGTTTACCTATAATATCCACTGCTACTGTCTACTAGCTACTTGTGTTTATCTGTGTTGAGTTATTCGGGCGTGGGGATGCAACAATGGGTGGCCGTCGTGGGCAGTGTAGCTGGGCCGCACGCCCCTCAAGTGCTGCCCAAGCTTACGCGTGCAGGAGCTCTTCCACCTCCGCCACAATCGCTTCTTGGAAGTTCGGCATGCTCGCGGGCACCGTGACCACACCATCGGCAGACTGCACCACGGCGACGGCCGCAGCCTTGGCGCTCATGCGGCCGGCCGCAGCAACGGATGCTGCTGCGAAGAAGGGCGCCTCTGGGTAGCCCGGTGCGGCTTCGGGGCAGCCGTACCCCACCCAAGGCGCCGGCGTGATGCCTGCAAGGAACTCATACGCTGAGATGGTGTCATAGTAGTATACGCCGGTGACGAGGAAGCAGAAGTCGTTGAAGTCCTGCAGTGTAGTGCGTAGTGGTGGATTGAAGCAAGAGTGAAGGACACAGCAGCAGCAGTTGGATGGCGGCATGGGAGCAAATACTGGTATAACACACACCCACACACTCTGATTCGTTCTGCGGCAGCCGCCAGCTCAGCCCAGATACCTCGCCACTCTCAGGTGCAGTGTGCAAACATCACGCATACGCATGCACTGCACGGCCCCACGGAAAGCACACTGCAGGGCCCCACGGGAACCAATCCACCCTAAACACACCGCTCTGTATAGCGGCAGTCACATGTCAGCGCACATGGGGCTGTGCAAGGAACCAAGTAATATCGTGGACTTGTTAGGTCATGGCCCCTCCCTGGCTCCCTCTCACCTTGGGTGCATCCGGCAGCTCCGGCTTATCTGGTTGGTTGGCCAGGCGGTCCTCAAAGCAGATGAGGAAGGTGCAAGCATCCGGCTGGCTGATCGCAACCTGCACTGCGCCGTCGGGGTTGGTGGTGTCCACGCTGCGAGCAGGCACGCACACACATCACACGCATGACGTTACAGCAGCGCCCATCAACCCCAACACCTATGCCCTGTGAACGATGACGGTCCCGAAACGCTGTGAACGCGTGCCCCAGGCGGGCCATGATGGCTTCTCACCTGCTGTCCTGGCAAGACATTTGTGCACTAAATCACATGCTGCTGCATTATTCCCTCACCTCGACAGCTCGTACTGCACGTTGAGCGGGGTGTACTGCACAAGCGCTACGAACAGCATGAAGGCGTCCAGCTGCGGCTGCGAGGTGACAAAGCTGGCTCCAGGGGGCAGCTGGTTGCTGATGACGGGGTCCCCCGGGCGTTCAGGGTCCACCACAAACTGCGCGGTCGGGTGCAGCAAGCGAGCGAGCATTGCATTACTGGCTCGGACACTGTTTGCGGAAGGGAGGCGCAGCTCGCAGCATGATGCGTGTGCAGTGTTGCACTGCCGTGAATACGCAGCACGAGCATTCCAGGCCTGCCTCATACGGCCCTGCATGATGGGCTTCCGATAAGACCATGATACCGGCACCTGGGCAGGGTGAGGCCATGCTTACTGGCAGATGCATGGTTGTGGCAGCGTTCATCGCAACGTGGGCGGTTGTGCCGCGTGGAGGCCAGCACAGAGGCCATGCTAGCGTGAGGATCACATGCGTCTGCACCAAACAAGCTATGAATTGATTACAGTGCGTGCACCGGTCGCGTGTGCACAGCGGCATCGCAGGACCGCGCACATGCATGCATGCAGCCCTTCCTGCACCCTCGCACGCTGACGGTCTTGCTTCCGCCCTTCCCGCCTCTCCCATCCCATGTGTGATGCGTCTGGTGATGTGTGGCAGCACCGCTGGGGCATGCATGGCCGCTGAATGTGCGCCAACACCTCACCTCGCCGATGGCGTCAACCTCGCCGGCCGGGTAGTAGTACTGGACCACGTACAGCGTGTCGTTGTATACCGCGCTGTGCTCAACGGTAGTGATGATCACTGGAGCGCCGTTGGTATACAGCGCAAAGCCCAATGGCTGCATGGCAGCGAGGAGGGGGGGGAGGAGGGGGAGGTGCACAGCATTTCAATGCCACAGACATTGTCATATCGGCGAGTTGGTACACCATGCAAGGTGGTATCTGGCGTTGCCCGGCCTGCCTCACAGCTGCATGTGATGGCGCCATGCCTGTCATCGCACACCGCCTCCTCAGCATGCGAGAAGCAAACATGGAATCCCATCCCATCCCATCACAGCAGCAGCAGCAGCAGCAGCAGGTACCCAGCCACCAGGATTGCTCACCTCAAATTCATAGAAGCCTGCAATCTGCCTGAAGCATTGAAGCAGCACAGGGCACCACACAACGGCACATTCAGCTCGTGCTTCCCGCATGCCAGCTTCAAGATTGCGATGCAAACCACAGCACCAGGCCAACCCAATGCCACGGCGCCCACGCGCGTTGACAATGTTACACACGGTGGGGCAGCGCTTCTCACCCGTCGGGGTACTCTATGGTGTGTATGTTGATGAAGGCCTGCTTCTGCTGCAGCGCGTCAAGGAAGGCGTTGTACGCCGCCTCCACCGACCCCTGCAGCAACAGAGCACCAGGGGGTGGACTGGGTCAACATCAACGGCACGTTGAAACCAGGCCAGGCCAGGAACAAACGAGCCACCGGGTGGCCACAATGGGTGCTCAGCGCACTGCGGGGCGCAGCCTCATGCGTCACGCAAGTGAAGGCCCATACATGCACAGCAGTTGACAGCAGCCTTGCTTGACATAATGACACACCATGGTGGCAGTCCCTTGCCGCACTTATCTGCCGGCTGTGTCACAGGAAGTAGCCCAAGCAGCCGGCAGTCATGCAGCAGTCAGCAGGCCATCCGGGATCTGGCTGTGCTAGCTACCAGTCACCTGGCACCACCGCAATAACGCCATCACGATCGGCCCTATCTAGCCGCCACGTGCATGGCGTATATGGGGGCATCTGATGATGCCATCCACCAACACATGCACCAACACTTACCCCTGCTGTTTCGAGGAAGTTAGCGTCATACGAGGAGTCCACGGTGAGGTCGATGGTGGTGAAGTACGATGCTCCCTCCCTGCCTTCGCGTGCATCACTGGGGAAGTCCGTGAAGGGGATCATGATCGGCGCATTGTCGTCCGGCGTAGCCGTGGGGCCGTGGATGTGCGCCTGCGTATCCGGCACGCACGTGTGGGCTTGTCAAGCGCATGTGTGCGGGTGGTTCAAAGGTTTGCTAGCAAGGGGCGAGGCGCTTGGCGGGGCGCCTGGGAAACAAACAGAACCGGGTGGTCTGTTGACGGAGTGTGTGCAGGTGGTGTGTTCAAGTTGTTTACTTCCCGTGGGGCCATGCAGTGTGCTTCCGTGGGGCCGTGCAGTAGGCGGCGCGCGTTGGTATGGTGAGGCGTGAGGAGGGGGTGGCTGAGCAGCTACCCCCGGCATACTCACCATCAGCAGCCCTCTGGCGTGGTGCATGTGCTGCAGGGCATGCAATAACGCATGGTGGGGGTTGCCGCGCAGACTGCAGACCCCTCCCGCCTGCCGCCCCCGCTTGTAACTTTCAGCTTTCCGTATGACCGAGTATGACCGAGTATGACCGAGTATGACCGAGTATGACCGAGTATGGTGGTAGTGGTAGGGCACATGGAGTGAAGGAGGGCCCGTATGGCATCCATTGGAGGCTGCGTGCTCATTGACATGCATGTTTACGTCGCATGCATGCATGCACATGCACGCATCACCTCGTAAGGGGTGGCGGGGCGGTCGTCCGGCCCCGCGGCAAACTGGTACGCGACGTACACGCGCATGCTCCTGAGCGCCGTGTCGATGCGGATCTGTGTGAAGCCTGCACCACCCGCTGCCACGTCCTCCTCCTGCATGGCCGTTGACGTGATGCATGGCACAGCACACCATTACAGCATGCCGTCTGGATCATTCCGCCGCATTCCGCCGCATCGGCTGCGGCTCGCCTCAGCGGCACCAGTGTAACTGAAGTCCCCCTGACAGACAGGATATAAGAGTAAGGACACACTAGTCCTACCCAAAGGTCTGCGCGCAAACAAGTACGTCAGATTGGCGATGACAATGAGTTTTAGCGCAAATCAAACTGTTACCCCCCAGCCCCAAGCCTGCGAGGACCGAGCAAGCGGCAGGAAGGGCTTGGCTCTATTCGAACTGCTACGTTGTGTGCAACCTCGCGTGCCCCATGTCGCGGGACCCCAGTCATCATTTTGCGCGCGCATCTTCCCATTTAGCCCGTGCCCGAGTAGAACGCCAACGCTCAACCTATACCCAGGTACGCAGCTCTATGCAGAGTACCAGGCCTGCAAACGCCAAGCCGCCACACTGGTTGCAAGCAGGGCGGGATGGGTCGAGGAAGACCTTTTTGCAGTTGTGAGGTCAAAGCACAAGGCGGTTGAGGCTGTGCACCCAGCAGTCTAAAGTGCAGCAACTCACAGTGGTCAATTCGGTTGAGAACCTCACAAGCTCTCCGCTGACCGGTAGTCCCAGGCATGCAGCTGACGCCAGCAGTAGCAGGGACAAGGCGGGCGTAAGCCCGCCTCGGTGGCTGGAGTGGAAGTGCACCATTGATGCTGCCACCAGTAAGCAACACAACCAGAGCAGTTCATCTGTTGGTGCAGCAAGATTCGCTCAGGCCAGCATGATCAGGTAGAGCCATATGAACAGGTAGCGGCACACATCGTGGCAGCACCACACGATGCCAGGTCACAGCAACCGGTGGTGGGGCGAGCAAGCATCCTGCGACGGAGCTGCAACCCCAGGCACGGGGACAGACAGAGCTATCATGTTTTGTTGAGAGTGTCAAGGTCAAAGCAGGGTTTGTCAAGCCGGTAACTGCACTGCCCATGCCATGTCACATGCATGCAGCAACGTGCACTGCCTGCTGCGGGCTTGGCAAAATAATACCCCGTTGTACAAAATAACACCACTCAATATCAACTTATAGTAACTAGCCTGAATCTGCAAGCTGCTGCCACGGTTTGCGACCTTGCCGCTGCGAGCCGCGGTTGTTCCTACCAACCCTCCTAGTGAATGCAAGTGTTTGGGCAAGAGCCCGCTGGTAGACGACCTCACAGATATATATTGTACACATGTACATGGCAACTCACCTGGCTGGCACTGCAGGGCCCAGGTTTGCCAAAAGGTGAGCTATCCACGTACCAAAAGAAAGTCGGTGGGAACCGACACACTTGCTGCCCAGCAGGAAAGGAGCTTCACCTGGTTCTGTAAAGCGAGTATATTAGCAGCTGAAGTGCGCAATTCTGCAATGTTCAACTTTGCAAGACCTTAAAGTGCTTTTCACCACCTGAACCTTACAAATCCGCACATAGGTTGACGGCTAAACGAGAAAATAAGGCGGGAAAAAGCAAGCACAAAGCTCCTCATACAAGGATACATGCAGACCGAGGACGCCGTGAGGCGCATACCAAGGGACAAGGTTGATAGAATAAGCTTTGGCTTCGGTTGTGCAAGATGGCTGCAGCAGCACTCACGCCTGTTGCGGGCCTACCCAACCAGTGTCCCAAGGCGTTGATATACTACTGCACATAACCATACGGTGTAGTGGCTTAAGGCATAGTGATTGAACTGCAGTTCTGGTGTTGTTGCCTGTTGCTTTACTGGGCAGTGCGTACAGACGGTGTTCCCACCACCCTGCCCATGTGAAGGCAAAGTTCGGGCTACATAAGCCCGCTGGCTGCTACTGGTCGCTTTCTTCCTGATGCATGCGCACAAATGGAAGTATCTTGCCTTGTCCGTCTGCTGCAACCGCAGGCCTTTCCAGGTGCTGCGTGGGTCAGCTGAACATGTGCCAAAGCAGAACACGACTTGCTGCGGAAGAGGTTGTTGTGCGCTTTCCAAAATCAAGCTGGCCGTAATGGCCACGGTGCTGAACTGCTGCTGTTTGCTTGCTGACTGAGGCTGAACAGCTCACTTTTTAGAGCTCACGCACTTTTCACTCCCTGAACACACAAAGTGTACAATAGGAGGTATTGAGGCAGAACCGCCATGTTGTTTACCGGCCTTGTTGAGCCAAGTTGTTCGTTCCTGGGACCTGGACCCTGAAGGACATGCAGGTGCAAGCGCAACGGCCCTGTTCTGTCGCATACAACGCCGGCAGGTGGCAGATGGTGTTTTGTGAACTGTTGGAGGAACTCCCGTCCAACAGTCGCTGGTCAGGCACAGGGAAGGCCACGTTGGCACTGCAGCCTGAGCATCGTCCAGCCATGCGCACAGGTATGTCTTGGGTGTCGTTCAACCGGTAGGGGAAGGGCGCGACTGCGTTCGGGTCCTACTCGCGCCAACCTTTACCGACCGCTGACACACACCAGCGTTCACAAAATAAAAGGAGTCCATACGAGGCAACAGTTGCAAGTTGACCTGACCAAGTGTTTCGGACCAGTCCTGTAAACCTCCTATCCTACCTCTCCCTACCTCTGCCCGAAACCACACACGTGCACAGGCGTGCACAATACGGTACACACTGAAATCATCATCATAAAATCATGGTATCCAACCAGTACATAACGGCACATACAAGAGGAGGTGGCAGGAGACGATGTTGGCAGCCGCGGCGGTGGCTCTGCGAGTGCCTTATGGAAGTTGAGAACATTTTATGGTAGGGCCGCCCAGGCGCCCACCCATCACGCGTCCGCCGGGTGCGGCTAGGCGCGCTTGCCTCCCGCTGCTGCCGCCGCCGCGGTCTTGCTGGTTTCAATCTGGCACAGCAGCATGTTGCACATGTCCATCAGCTCCGCCTTCTCCGCCTGTGTCTTCACCGCCGCGGCCTCCGCCTGCCAGTGGGGGCAGCGCGGGCGGCGTCAACACATCAGTGCAACACCGTCAGACGTCAGTGCATTGCACCACACCGGGTCCCCAGCACGCGCCAACGCGCACCCACACATTGCCAACCAGACAGCGGCTTGCTGTCAGTGCAGGACCCCACCATCCCCCCGTCCTCCCTCCCTCGCTCGCCCTCGCCCTCTCCACCCTGCCTCACCTCCTGTGCGCGTGCCTCGCAGGCCTTCTTGTCCGCCTCCTGCGCCGCCAGCTGAGCCTTGAGCGCCTGCGCGTGAGGGCGGCCGGCAACGACACGTCAGCAGCAAGGACACGCCAGCAGCGCTTGATCGGAACCCGGGGCTCATAAATCCAAATCACTGGGCTGTGAAATGTGAACATGTGATGTAAACAAGCCGGGCCCAGCACAGATCCCAGCCTCCATGCACACAGGTGGACGATGGATGCTGCCATCACCTGGGATGCTATCTTCTTAGATTGAGCGCAAAACGTACGAGCGCAAAACCACCCCGTGATGAGGCGGACGGACAGCGAGGCTGACACATACGGCTGGGCAGTCAAGCCGCGTTAGTTCAAAACCAGTCTGCTGGCACAGCCGGGTGCGGACGTGACGCATGTAGGGCGGGCTCACTGGTCGTGCGGTGCACATGCGGTGTGGTACGCACGTACCGTGTACTGGTTGCGCAGCGCCGCCGCCTCCTGCTGCACGCGCAGCGCGTGCGCCACCTTGATCTCCGCCTCGCCTTGCTGCAGCCACAACGCGCAAGCACACGCACAAAGACGCACATTATGCACAAGGACGGGAACAGAGGCACATCAGGCAGGCCTGCAAACAGCTAAGCAGGCTTGAAAACAGCACATTGCGCGTATGCATGCATGACCTTAGCGCCATATCTGTGGCCCAGTCTGGCCGCACATGCCATATGAGGGATGCTGGGGACACTGACGCATGCAGCACGTGCTGTGGGTGCCTTCCTGTGGCGGCGCCTCTGCAGCGCGCGCTGTGGCTGTGGCCCCCCTACCGCACCTGCTTCTTGAGCGCTGTGGAGGAGGCGATGACCTGCTCCATGGCCTTCTTGGCGCGCGCGTCCGCCTCGTCCTTGGCCTTGTTCAGAGACATGAACTGCAGCAGCACACACACAGCCACACCCGCACAGGCGGCCGGCGCTCCCGCATGCGCGCGCAATTTCTGAACACGTTGCATGCGTGAGGTGTGAGGTGGTCAGAGCGCTGCATGCATTGCATCCAGGTGGGTCCCATAAGGTAGCCCTGTGGTGAGGGCGGCTCCATGTGAGCAAGCCGGCAGCAGTGGAACTGGCATGAAGGCATGCTGCCCTGTGCTTGCCCGCTCACTTTGCACGCCTCATGATGCCGCCTGGCTATGACACGCCCTTGCCCTTTGACCCTTTCCCCCGCAGGTTGCCTGCACGGGCCGGGGTGGCATGAATTCATCAGCGCAGGCGGACACGCTGGCAGGCACGCACCTGTACGCTCTGCTGCATGAAGGCGTCGCTGATCTCCTTGCTCTTGGCCTCAATCACCTCCAGCTTGGACTGAGGGAGGGAGGGGGCGATGACGTGATGAGGACCAACGCCACAGCGCGGCGCAGTACAGCACAGCACACACGTCAGCAAGGAAGCGTGTGACTGTTATGGTGACCTCCACGTCCGCAGCTACGCTGCCATAACCGGTGGGCAGGGGCGATCGGGAGAGAATCAGATGGGGGCAGCATCCAATACCACCATGCTGAATTGTTATGAACCTGCACCTTAGGTTTGGGTACCCTGATGCTAAGCTGGTTGATGTGGGGCTTGTACAGCGTGTTGGGGGGCTGGTGTGGATTGCGTTGCCCTAATGGCGTTGATGTAATGATGTGAGACCGAAGACACCGCCGCAAGTTGTCGCATGCAGCAGCAGCGTGTCAACTGCTTGCCTGCATGTCGGCCCTGCTTGCGGCCATCTCCAGGGCCTTGGCCTCGGACGCATCCGCACGCGCTAGCGCCGCCTGAAGCTCCGCCGTGACCTGACCAGCGCCCGGGGCAACGACGCAGGACACCACACACGTGCGTCACACAAGGCAGCACGCAGGAGTCTGCACTCATGTGCAGTGTGTTGTACACCGTAGTACAAAGCAAGGGCTGTGGGTGCAGTGTGAGTAGGAACAGCAGCGGATGCATCGACAAAGTACAGTCTGAATCTCCACATCACCAACAGGAGATACCTGAACCAGCTGCTGGCAACCAGCTGCTGGCAACTGCGTTTCATATAGAGGCACACTCGCATGCATCGGACCCAATACGCCTGCCAGCACCTGGCCCAGCTGGTGATTGACGTGTGGTGTTCAGCGCCTGCCATCGTCAACCAGGCCATGTATGATCACGTGGGCCATGATTGATTGATTGACGTTACATCACTTGGCCGATCATCGGGCCATGCATGGATGAGCATAGGAATCATGATGATGCTCAGGGAGGTCATGCATGCCCCCCCCCACCTGGTCGATGTGCGCCAGCAGGTCGCTCTCGCGCCGGCCCCAGTGCGCGCTGTCGGCGTCACGCTGAGCGGCGAGGCGCGCCGCCAGCGCACCCTGCTGCTCCGCATGCTCCCGCACCGTGCATAGCTGCACGTAAAAGCACGCAAAGACACGTACGGCACCACGTGTGATTCCCCCGCAGGTCAGGCTGGCAAGAGGACCATGAACGGCAGTGCAAATGCATTCACGTGGCGGTTGGGCGCACACACATGCAAAACGTTAACCTGACAACCTGACAACGCGCACACACACATGCGTGCGCCCTCGATCAACTGGACACGAGCATGTAGACAGGGCATCCTGGGTACAAGCCGGAATCGTTCCATCCCCAGCACCCGCTACCACTCTCCTTCCCGCTGCCGCTACCGGCCTGTGCGGTGCGCCTCCTCACCTCGGCCTCCAGCGCCTGTATGCGGCGGTGCGCCTCATCGCGCTCCTGCTCCGCGTACTGCCGCGCCTCACGCTCCATGTCAGACTCGCCCTGGGGGTGGCGGTGGGGGGGGTGGGGTGGGAGCATGGGTGGTGGCAGTGGTGGTGGCGGGATGGTGTTGGTGGCCCTCGCCCAGGTCACTCACACGCGCATGCACACACACATTCACCATGATTGCCACATGCGTCTAGACGGCAACCAGATGGCACGGGCCACCCGGTTTCGTAATGGTTTCCAGACGCCCTCAAGCGTGTCTCCCGCATTTGAGAGACCACGCCATAGCAGGGGTTGAGCATGCGTATGTTCCCCCTCAGCCGCACACGCACGTGCAAACGTCCAGGCCACAACGTTTGTATGCCAGCCCATCGCATGTCAGGCGCACATCAAGTGTCAAGCACAAGCGCCGTACGGCCACAACCTAGCCACGGTAGGATGGGATCCGCAGGCAGGCAGGGCGTGCCACTGCTCATTGTTTGATATGTGCAGTGCTTTCATTCGCACCTGACCTGTCGCAGCACAGCCACAGTGCTGCGACAGGTCAGATGCGTCTAGGGAATAGCTGCAGTACTCCGCGTGGCGTACGATGCCCACCCCTCACACTCGCAGCGCCGTGGCCTCACCTGCATGCTCTTCTCGAACTGCATCGTGTGCAGCTGGTCGTGCAGCATGTCGTTCTGACCCTGCAGCATCCGTCCACCGAGCAGCAGCCAGCACACCAACCCGCCGATCAGCCAGGTCACACAGATTCAGGAATGTGCTCATCGGCGGACCAGCGGGATGCAGGCTACAGACACCACCAAGACCATGTGCACGCAAGGCTACTACCATGATCTTCCAGACATTTCTGACGCCTAACCGTCCCTGTTGGGGAAAGTATGGGCTGTTTACCTGACACACTCCTGGACCATGGTGACTACAAGCGTACAAGACCAGGACTAGTGTAGCCAACAACACACCGCCTCAGGAGCGTGGTAGTCATTTAAGAACGCACAGGATGATCAACATGGCATTTGCCTCGGGGGGGGGGGGATGAATATTGTCATATTGAGGGTTAGGGTTAAGCATATGCACCCGCCTAGCCGTTATGTGTACGCTTGACCATGCAGGCCAGCGCCCACCTGCAGCTCCGCCGCGTGGGCCTGCAGGTCCGCCAGCAGCTGCGTCGCAATCTCCAGCTGCATCTGCCAGTACATGCTGCCGGTGGTGGCGTCGTCCGCGGCAGAGGCAGCGCCTGCGTCCGGCTGCCCCTGGCCCTGGCCCTGGGCCGCCCCAGACATCGCGCCGGCAGGCACTGCAGCGCAGCAGCCAAGCAAAAGCATGTGCGTTAGGTAGGTGGGGAAGGCGAGTAGCGGAGGGTTAGGAGTAGGGTGAAGGGGTCCTGGGGAGCGAATTGGGTGGTGGCAAGCGGGTGTTGAACACAACAGGGGCGGCATGTGGCTGTCAGGAAGCATGATGACAGCGGCAGCATCGCTGCAGCACACATGCTGACATGCGTTACTAATGCTGCTGCTGCAATGGGCCTGAGCCGTTTTGCTGTGCAGTCCCCCTGTGAACCTCTCTGTGTTTGCCTGTTCTCGTGCGTGTTCTGATGCACCCGATGCTGCAGGAAGCCCTGTGCAGACAGGCAGTCGCTCAGTCAGGGACCGACGGGATTCTCTGTAGTCGCTGCCGCCACTCACGCGGTGTGGTGCCGCCGCTGGTGAGCGAGGGCCCGCTCGCGCCAATGGCGGCCAGCGCCTTGCGCGCCTCAGCGCTGATGTCCATGGTGGACATGTCCATGTCAAAGTCAAAGGGCGAGGCGCCGCCCAGCGGCATGTTGGCCGCCATGCGCACGACGGGCGTGTCGTATAGCGCGCTGGGCGCCTTGGCGCCGCCGGGGCCTGTGGTCATCACGCAACAGCAACAGCGCAGCAGCAGCGTCACCCAGTCACCCAGGGTCCTGAAAGCCGGGCAGGGTTTGAGCCGGCGCTGTCACACACCAGTCAAGTGGCTGTATTGGGCATGTGCATCGCAGACCAGTAGACTAGCGCTGCCACCTGCATTACCATGCGGTGCTGCCACCACCACCACGTGTGCTGCCGAGCCTGGGCCAGCTGACTGAGGGGCTACTCAGTGGGGCTCACCATTGCGGCCCTGCAGTGGGGAGGGCGCCAGTGCATTGAGCGGCGTGACGCTCGGGCGCGCGCTGGCACCTGCGGGCTGACGCGCTCCAAGCACAGGCGTGGTGGCCATCGGCGTGGCGCCGCCATTACTGCTGGTCTGCGACAGGCTGAACCCAAACCCGGGCGTACCGCTGCCGCCACCAGTCTGCAGTTTGATATCATGCGTTTACATATTTAGTTAAGACTGAGCACATGTGAGATGCACACTGAAGGAAAAAAGGAACAGCACATGACATATTCAGGCAAAGTGTATGAGGCGGAGTGCCCTCACCTGCATAGGGCTGGGCGCTGCCGGGAGCGCCCTGCCGGCCGTCGCAGTGCCGGGCGTCCTCAGGCGCGAGGCGGCAGCGCTTGCAGCCGCCACACCGCCGCCGGGCATCGCGCCGCCGGTGGTCGGCTTCTTTGCCGCGCTGCCCTTGGCCGCGTACCCGGCGCCCGCCACTGCGTGAGCACCACCGCCAGCACCAATGCCAGGGGTTCCCTGAGCACCACCAGCGGCGCCTTGCGCAGCAGCACTGGCCAAGCTCTTAAGCGAGGGGGCCGGCGCGGAGGCTCCCGCTGGCCCCGCTTTCACGCTGCTGATTGTCTTGCTGCCGCCAAAGCCGGGCGTGTTGCGAGGCGTGGTGGATGCAGAGGCACTGCCGCCAGCAGTCCTGGTGCCGCCCGGCACGGGCATGCCGCGAGGCGTGCTGCCGGTGGCGCTGGGCAGCGTCTTGGTCCCGCCCAGGCCGGCCGCAGTGTTGCGGGGCGTGGTGGTGGAGGGGCCGCCGACGCGCATCGAGCGAGCGCTGTTGGGGGCGCCGCTGGCTGCCGCTGGTGCACCCTTAGCAACAGAGCCCGGTGCAGCGGCGGCGGTGCCAGCCATTGCCTTGGCTGCAGTGCCGCCACCGGCAGTCAGGGAAACGTCACCAGCGCCCAGCGCCGGGGAGCGCATGCTGGGGGCCGGGGATGCGGCGGTGCTGCCGAGGGTTGACCCGCCGATCTTGCCACTGATCGGTGACGCGCCAAACATCGCCGGCGATGCGGCAGCGCTGCCCATGGCGGCCGCCAAGCCTGCCGAGATGAGCGGGGAGTCTAAGGCCATCATCTCCGCGGCGCGGCTGCCGCTGCCGGGCGTGCCAGACGCGCTGCCGGGCCTGCCGGGCAGCGGCGTGCCCGCGGCAGCGCCCACGGCTGAGCCCGGGCTGCCCACGCCCCCCTCAGGGGTCTCCAGGATCTCGCTGACCGTGCCCAACGTGGGGAAGGCCGCGGCCTTGAACTTGGTCCTGAAGGGCTCCAGGTTCTCGAGGTCCAGCGACTCGCTGGTGCCGGTGAGCAGGTCGGGCATGTACGAGTCACGCACAAACAGCGGGATGGACTCGCGCTGCACCTGTTATACACAGGCGCAGACATAGTCGCACACAGTTACATACGCATGCATTAGGGGGAGGGTTGTACCATCGGCGGCAGGGGTGTAAGGGTGCAGCACTGCAGCCCCCAACGCGCCAACATGACTTAGGAGTTAAGACTTTTGGTGCGCTGTGCCGGGGAAGGTGGCTCGCGCAGCGCATGGTTTTGGGGTAAGGTGCGTGCCGGCAACACACAGGCACAGGAGTACAGGACGCGTGAGCAAGGGCCTCAAGCAGCAGTGCACACTCAAACCATCACGGCCTTTGGGCAGGTCCGCGAGGGCTGTGACCCCGTGACCACTGCTTGGCAAGCAGCCTACCCTGCTGGGTCATGGGCCCAGCACAACATCCGGTGCACTCGTTGGCATGCTGTGGCACGCACAAGCAGGGCATACAAGCAGGGCCACGCTACGTAGTGCATCCAGAGAATACCGTGGATTGACAAGGACATGCTTATGATCGTGATAGGGTCAACACACACAGATGTGGAATCGTTGATGCATGAATTGACCCTTACCTGGATGCGCGGTGACATGCGTCCACCGCCGGCGCGCTTGGACGCGCTGACCGGCGAGCTGGCCTCCTCCGCCAGCAGAGGCAGCGGCAGCGCGCCACCCGCGCCGCCCGCGTCGTCGCCAAAATCTGCGCCAAGCTCCTCAAACTCAAACCTGAAGCCGGCCTGGCCGGCGTCTGCGCCCTCCGCGCTGACGCCCTGCATGATGCCCATGACGGCGGCGTCCATGGTGAGGTCCATGGCATCGTCATGCACAGCGGGGATGTGCGCCGCCACAGCCTCCTCGCCCACGCCTGCAGTGGGACCGAGCGCGGGACTGGCGTCGCCAGCTGCTGTGTACAAGTCGAGCTGCTTAGGCGCCGTGTGCAGCAAACTCTGCTGCTGTGGCAGCACGGCGGGGTCAGCAGCCCCTGCATCCGCGGGTTGCTGCTGCTGCTGCGGCTCATGTGGCGCGGTGGGGGTGATGACGCCGGCGGTGGAGTGGAGCGGGGATGCAGGTTGCTCGTCGGCGCGGTGGACCGCCTGCAGCGCCGCCGCCGCAGCAGCGGCCAGCTCAGCCAGGTCGTCCTCCATGGCCATGTTGCCATCCGCATCCAGCACAGCCTCCTCGTCTTCCCCTTCCACTGGTGCCGCTGCTGCTGCGGCTGCGGCTGTTGCTGTCGCATCCGCGGGCTGCTCCGCAGCCGGCAGCTCTGCCACGCCTGCTGGCGAATGCGCCGCAGGCAGCCCTGGTGCCGCTGGTGCCGCTGCCACTGCCAGTGGTACCGGGCAGCGCATCAGCTCCTCCTGCAGCAGCTCCGCCACCAGCTCCTCCTCAGCAGTGTTGGCGGCCGCCAGAGAGCTGTTCTCCGCCACCAGCACCATGCCTAGACGCACAGGACCCGCCTCAAACCCATGCTGCGGCTCCGGCTCCTCCTCAAACCCACTCTTAGGCTCAGGCTCAGGCTGCGGCTCAGGCTCAGACATGAGCACGGCCGGCTCGTGCACCTCCTCCTCAGCAAGCGCAGCCGCCGCAAACGGGCCTGCATCCGCAGCGTCCGGCCCAACAGCGTCCGTGAAGGCAACGTCCATAGCGCAGTCATGCAGCGGCGCGGCCAGCACATCCTCGCTGTCGTTGGCCAGGGCCTCGCATGGAGCAGATGCGACCGCATCAGTCGCAGTGGCTGCGGCGGCGGAGCTGTCAGCGGTCATTGCGGCCTGAGGCCCGATGTGCACAGCAGCGGGCACCGCGGCCGGGGGTTCAGCGGCAGTGGCGTCGCCGCCACCGAGCTGATTATCATCAGCGGCGGCGGGGGCGGCGGCGGCAGCCTCATGATCAGCAGCTGTAGAGAAGTCTGGCTGGTCAAGCTGCGCATCGAGGTGGATGTCTGTCAGGGCAAAGGCCCTCACGCCCTGTAGCGCGCTCTCCGGGGAGACGGGCGACTTGGACGCTGAGACCGCCGCGGCAGCAGGAGACCCCTGTGATAACACACGTGCAGAAATGGAGTACGCACACACACCATGCCTTGTCAATCAGGCGCAACAACCAGGATTGATGGGCTGGGGGAGGGCTGTGAAGAGGCCATGCGAAAAAACGAGTTGCTGTGTGTGCGCGTAGCGCCGTGCAATCTCCAACCACACCAACCCCACACGTGCTTTCCGCTTGCCCTGTGCAAGCCAAATGCAACAATGTGAAGCGGTGAACGCGGAGTCTGTGCGACAGGAGCGCCTCTTGGCACGCCATTCAATACCGGTAGCCTCGAATCCCAAAAGGCAGTCTTCCGCTACAGGGGAGTATCGGCCAGCGTCAGAACATAGGAGCCCAGGACCCAAAACATAGGAACTTCAAATGGCAACAACCTGATTACGGTAAGCCAAATGGCCAAAAGATTGCACACCTCGTCCCTCCGTGCCTTCTGCCCATAATCATCACGCCTCACCTGCGCACTAGCCTGCGTGGGGCTGGCGCCGGCTGCCATGAGCTCCAAGGGGCTCTTGGGCCGCACCGCACTGGCCGCGCCCCCGGGCGCCACAGCAGCGTCACCTGCCGCCGCCTTGCCCGGCGTAACAGTCGCCACCTCCAGTGGTGCAGGTGATGATGCGATGAATGCATGGGGGGTGTCGCTGGCCCGTGCAGACTCCAGCGCTGCCGCCGGCAACGGCGTCATCGCGATGCCGTCAAACGAGATAGCGCGAGGCGCCCCAGCGGCGGGCTGCGGCGTGACGGAGCCACCTGCAGCGACACCGCCGGAAGCGCCATCACGCCCCTCCTCCTCATCAGCCTCGCCCTCGTCAACCGGCGCCATGTCAGCGGGTCTGGCGACCGTGAACGGCATCGGCACGTTGGCAGCCGCTGCGACCACGGCCGCCACCTGCCTCACCGCGGGCGTAGGTGGGAGGTACGCCTCAGGGAAGGGTGCGGGGTCCGACATGCCCTGACGTGCGCCCCAGGACGGCACGGGCGTCGGCGCACTCGGGCGTGTAGCCGCCTCAGCGGCGGTGATGGCCGCTGCTGCGCCGCCGGGCGAGGCCGGGCTGGCGGCCTCCAGGGGGGGTGAGGGGGAGGGGGAGGCGCTGGGAGCGGCCAGCTCGGCATGCGGCATGTGGGCGTCAGAGGTGGCACCAGCGGAGGCGGGGGATGCGATGGAGGCGTCGACGTCTGCATGGGCAAGCGCAGGCAGGCCCTCCTCAGCGCTTGCCTGTAGCTGCGGGCCCTCGTCCTCAGCATCCCCCATGTCGTGGTCCACTGTGGCGGCTGCTGGCGCGGGCTCCTGCGCTGCATCAGCTGCTCCCTGCAACTGCTGCAGGCGCTGCTCAGCTGCTGCAGTGGCAGCTGCGTACGCCGGGTCGGCATCGGTGGGCTCAGCCGCAGCGGGCAGGTCCTCCAGCGCCTCGTCCATCATCGCATCATCCTCGTCCTCACCCACGGCAGCGCCTGCAGCAGCAGCGCTGTCGCCCAGCACCGGCTGCTCCTGCGCCACCGCCGCTACAGCAGTAGCGGCAGCGGCAGCAGCGGCCGGCACAGCAGCAGCGAAGTCGTTGTTGAGCGCTGCACCTGGTTGCTCAGTAGCCGCTGCAGGTGCCTCGTTTAAGGTGGCAGCATCAAGGGCGTGGCGGAGGTCAGCTATGGCTGAGACCATAGCGGCAGGCGGCGCCGGGCTGACTGCCATGGCCTCGTACTCCTCCTCAGCTGCCTCGTCCATCAAACCCGCTGGCACTGCCGCCGGCGTGCGGTGCTGCACGCCCTGCTGCAGCTGCAGCTGCAGTGGGGTCATGTCCATGGCAGCGGCGCCTGCAGCCAGCGGGGTCTCGTCGCTGCCGTCATGGCTGGCCACAGTGAGGCCCTTGACGGGGGTCACGATGCTAGACAGCGTGAACGCAACAGGCGAGGCCGCAGCGCGCTCCTCGCTGTCGACAGCAGCAGCGGCGGTGGCCAACCCGTCAACGGGGCTGCCCGCAAAGCCCTGCAGAGCGTCAGCAATGCCATCCGCATCAGCCTCGTCCCCCTCCGTCAGCTGGGGAGCCTCCTCCACATCCGCAAACTCCTCTGTGGCATCCTCGCCAGCAGCAGCGCTGGCGTCCATGGCCTCAGGCTCGTCAGCACCAGCAACAGCAGCAGGAGCAACAGCCCCGAAGGCAGCAGCAGCTGCTGCAGCAGCAGGCTCAGATGCGGTGCTGGAGTGTGCCCCAGACAGCAGGCTGGGCAGGCTGCCGCGGGCGCCGAGCATGCCCATCGGCGTTGTGGCGCGGGAGGAGAGCGGGGACGCGTGCATGCCCTGCACCACGCCGTCGATCATGGCGTCTACGTCCAGGGCCAGCTCCGGCCCCGCGCCGCTGTCCACCTCCACCGCTAGCGCCGCCATGGCGGCGCCGAGCGACACGCCCGCAGGCACCACCAGCACCTGCGAGAGGGGCGAGGTACCCGCCGCGGTGGCGGCAAACACGGGCGCCGGGGCGACGGGCGAGAGCGGCGGCCGCAGAAGTGCGGCGCCAGCGGCGGCGCCGGGGCTGATGCTGAACGGCGATGTCGACCTGGCCTGGCCTGCAGCAGCACCAGCGAACATGGCGGAGGCATCGGCGTCCGCCGGAGACATTTCGGCTGACGCAGCATAGTCTTGGAAGCTGTCCTCAGCGGCGGCTGGGGGCTTGGGCAGCACCATAGGCGAAGGGGTGACACACATGTGCGAGGCTGTTGCGCTCTCAGGGCCATCCACAGGCGTGGCCGCCATGGCTGCCGCTGCAGGTGGCGAGCCCGCGCCCGGACGCGGAAACAGCAGCTGCGGCGAGCGCGTCGCAGCAGCGGGCGACGTGGCGGCACCCCCCCCGGTGGTGTGGCTGAGGCCGCCGCTGGAGAGGCGCCGGGAGAAACTATCCAGGATGGAGCCGCTGCCTGCGCTGCTCACCGATGCTACCGCGCCGCCGCCGCTGCTGCCACCGCCCGGGGTGTGATGGTGGCTGAGCATCGCCGTGACGCCGCCAGCGGACGATGCCGCGCTACGGGGCGGCTTGAAGGCCGAGGTGACCTCCCGCTCAGCGCTGGGCTCGCGGCTCCAGTCCTGTTCCTCCTGCGCGGTGTGGCAGGCCTCCATGCTGAGGCCGGACACCGCCTGCTGGTCGCCGGGGCTACGCAGGTCGGTGGCGCTGCTGCCCAGCGCGGCCTCGAGCGGCGACGATGATGATGATGAGCGCGGGGGCACCGGGCTGCCCTGCAGCAGGTGGACCGGGTGCTGACCCGCTCCGATGGAGGACGACAGGGACTCGGAGTGGAGCAGGCAGGGGCCGGCGCTCGTGGTGGAGGGCGCTGCGGAGGCGCCCTCGTACCCCGCTGCAGAGCTCTGGCGCCGCATCGACTTGCTGCCTGACTTGGGCGTGATGGCGTCGAAGGCCTTGCTGACGCTGCGTGTGAACCTCCTGAACAGACCGGGGCTGGCGGGTTTGCTGGAGGGCTTGCCGCCAGCGGAGCCCATGTCCGCATCACCGACGGACGCGTTAGGGATGGTTATCGCAGGCACGGTGCGTTCAGGGGTGGCCCTGCCCGCACTGATTCCCGGGGAAGGGGGTGGCAGCGATACTGAGGTTTCTGTCAAGGAGGCTGAGCTTCGAGGTGTGGGCTCTGCTTGCTGCTCAAACGGCAGCTGCTGCTGCGCACTCCGTTGTGGGTCTTGCTGGGGAAGCACAATTGCGAACAGTGGCGCGCTGCCGGGCGTCGGCGGTGCGTACTGGTCCTGTTGCTGCTGCTGCTGAGAGGCCATGACGGGGGCGCCAAGTGAGCCCAGCATCCTGCCAATCCTTGTGGCCTGGGCATCGTTAGCCTTGGTGGGCATGGGGTTGGGTGCTGGCCCTGCGTTCGGTGGCAGGCAACAGCACGAACTTGACGCCTTAGGCCATGACAGGGGATCCAATCAAGTACAACTTCAAGCCAGACAGCCCGTTTACAAATGACTCCCTCACACCGGCTCCTCCGCTGCACCGTGGATACTGGGCTGGTGCGTTTCGAGTTTGAAGCGCGTGCCACTTGCTGTTTACCTTTGTCAAATGCCTTCAGCAGGTTGGTAACCTTCTTGGCTTTGTGGAGGCCCACAAGGGAGTTGCGCTTCTTCCTGGGCACCTCCAGGTCGTCCCCGCCATACACCTGCAGCATGGGAACAACAAGCGGTGTTGCTGGACATGGCGTGTTGCGGCCCGTCTGCATCCTTGGCAAGCCTGTCGTTTGTTCACAACGTTGAATTGGCTGCGGCAAGCATTCTGCCAGGACCACTGGCCAGGAGGCAAGCCCTGGAGAGGCAGTCAAGTAGCAGCAAGCCTGTGACAGCTACGGATAGCAGGTGGAACCTGCACCCCCAAACACGCCTGAAAACGCGCGACGCACCTCGGTGTCCGGTCCATCCGCTTGGCTCATCTCTACAAGGCGAATTTCGCTTCTGCCACGGAAGATAGGTCGGGCTGCAGTGTTGGGCTGCGCTGCCCCACTTGGTCGGTTCAAACCAGTCTGTATAAATGTGGACAAACCATAAACGCCAAACCACACACTTGGTCGTTTGCTATTAGTAGGGGCTCAAGGACTTTGTGTTGGCAGGTAGTGATGTTTCTGGGGGCTTCAAGCTTACTTCTAGCGAAAACTTGTACTGCTTCGTATCGCACAAATTGTGTTCTGCGAACACGTAAACGCGCAGGCACTAAATGCCACGTTATATGAAAGGGGCGTGGTGCACAAAGTCCATGTAATCGCAAAGGGCTGCCTGAGCACACACACCTTCAGAGCACTGCTGTCACAGCACACCTAACAGTGCGATCATGCAGCTAGACCGACAGAAAGGTCAGCGTTACGCAAAATGGGTGACGAACAGGCTTACAGGAAGCTACCAGTAACTCAACAGCTGCATGGCTTGAGCAGGCTCAAGCGCTCTCTACATGGCCCGGCTGAGCCTGGCTCAATACCTGTGCGTGCAGCGAACGTCACTCGCTGGACGGGTACCTTGTATAACCCCCACAAGGCATGAGTGTGCAGGCTGCAGAGCTTGGGATGAGCGCCACCAGCGCTGTCTTGCACGCTGCCTGGCCTCCTGGAGCGTGTGCAGCATCATCGTTGTCTGCTTCCTAAAGCAGGTTGAAGTGAATGGGGGTGATGGGCACCAGGTGAGCTGATGTGCGAGCAGACAACTTTGCCTCTTTGCCATAGTGCAAACAACTTTGCCTCTTTGCCATAATGCGGCCTGTTGAGCTCAGCTGTGCCGACATGCATGCAAACCAGCTTGGGTCACACACCGCCAGTGCCGGCGAGGACTCACTGGTGCGCTACTACGGCACATGTGGTGGCGGTATGCAAGTTGCATTTGCACCAGCGTTTGCAGAGCAGCTTCACGCCTGTGTTTTCGCACTGGGGGAGCTGGATATGTTCGGCGCGTATGTGACATTGTTCTTCGACAGAGGCTAATTTGAGAAGTGCTGTGCTGAACACGTGCAAGACACTGAGTGTGTGTTCACACAACGCCACCTTTTGCGGTTCACATTTGCGGTACACGCATACACCTGCATTGGATGTGTGCACAGGCATTTCAGTGTACCTGTACTGGATGTCAGAAAGCAATCAGTGCAGGCCGCCATAAGAGCGCGTATTGACGCCACGCAGTCAGCACTGCCCCTGCCCCGCCGGGCAGTGCCTGGCAGGTATAAAATGCCACACGTTTTTCCTGATGCCAAGCGCGATCCTCAGGAACCAGCAGGCTCAGCACAGGGTGCCCATGGTCACAAATCCATGCATGCTGGCACATTGCGCTCGTGTGAGCGCTGTGGCCTAATAAAAGTTATAAAACAATGCCATGTGTGTTTCTGCAAGCACGGGTTCCATCGGGGCTTCCATGTATCGGTGCATAGCTAGGGAGGGCTCCTGCTGACGCGCATGCTGCTTTCAGTAGCGGCGTACTGGAGTCACGACGAGGCCAGGACTGTGCAATGCAGGCAGTGGTGGGTGTTAACAATTGAATTCCTTGGATGGGTTGTTTGCATGTGTATGGATGCAAGTCAACGCTAACTGCATGCTGTGTGACGCATGCACACCTGCCAGCGTATGGGCCTGCTTTTTCTGCAGCTTTGGAATGGCAGAGGCAGCATCAATGGCACCTCACGCACCAGCTGCGGTCCCAACCGTGTCTGAAGCTGCAGGCGCACGTAGAATCGCCAGGCCATGAGCGAACAGTCAGTGAGGAGTGCTCCCATGCTCCCACCAGAAGGTCGCACACGCCTCCACCACAGTGACCGTGGTGGCGGCGAGTGAATTTGACATGTGGGGTCGCTCCGCCCAAGCACTCGCAATGAAGGAGCGTGTTGCAGCGGGCAGGGGGGCCTGGGTGTGAGTTGTGTGCAGCACTGCGGTGGCTATCTGTGAGCTCATGTGATCCCAGGGTGCTCCCGTTGCTTATCCCTTGCCCTACCAGTTAGTCCGCGCTGCGTCCGCCCTGGTCAGACGAGGACCCCGCCTTGAGCCGCAAACACGGCAGCCCACACACAGATCCACCAACGCACGGCAACGTGCTGGCACATGCAGCGTCAGTGTGCGAGGATGCTGCCGGAGCACCAGGCAGGTAGCGGTTTTGAGGTGTACCGGTATAGTACCGGTATAGTGAGTGTGCACACAGTGAATGGCTTACTGGTTTGAGACAATCAGACCGTCGTTTGCTTAGCGGCAGCAGCCAGACACCTCGCCCTTGTCAGGTGCAGTCTTTGTCTTTACGCGCATGCACACTGCATGGCCCCACGGCAAGCGGACTTGCGACACTGTGTGCGTCACAAACATGTATTCGTTGACGTTGCTGCGTGTGCATAGTGACGGCGAGACATGTCGGTGCACAACTCTGACCAACACAGCAATCGACCCCTCGTGCACCCAAACCAGCGTCATGAGTGGTATATGCTCTGTGAGCATGGTTGTGTTGTGCAGGCGCAAACCACTACCAGCAACCACTCACAGGCCTAACAAAATGCTACGACGCGAATCTCACCACCTGTGCATGTAGGCCCAGTGTAGACCTTTCTGACCTGCCAGACTCAGCCAATGACAATCAATACATGTCGTTGTAGGTTACAGGGGGTACAGCAGTGCAGTACGGTAGCGTGTTGGACGTATTGCTCCCGTGGGCCATGCAGTTGCAGGTCGCAGGTGTGCACGCATGTGGGTCTTTGCGTGGGCCACGCGCAAGCGTGTGCGTCCCACATGCACATTGCAAAGAGCACGCCAACAAGTGAGCAAGTGTTGCGCAGCTGCTGCAGCGGTTAGTAGCGCTACGTTGGCTGGATAAAGCGCTGCTACAGCCACAGCATCAGCCACAGCCGCTCAGCAGCCGCCACCATACATGGTCCAAAACATGACACCAGCAGAATTGCACGTGGGGATTAGGACGAGCTGATTGCCGCAGCAAGATAGTTTGTTGGTGCCAAGTGTATGTGCCAATCCACACCGCACGTGACACGTCTGCATTCTGAAAGGTGAGGGAGGAATACATCCGGCGATCCTGGCTTTCCGTTTGAAGTGCACAACATGTGTTGTGTTCGCCAACATGCAGCGCCACGT
Organism: Chlamydomonas asymmetrica; assembly: GCA_001662385.1. NCBI lineage: Eukaryota > Viridiplantae > Chlorophyta > Chlorophyceae > Chlamydomonadales > Chlamydomonadaceae > Chlamydomonas > Chlamydomonas asymmetrica. Next base: position 28,894 of record BDDA01000205.1, on the reverse strand, counting down.
ACGGCCCTGACATGACCCCTGATGTGGTCACCGACTAAGCGTTGATCTGCACATCTTGCAGGTGTGGGGTGGCCTGGCACACCTGAGCCAGCTGCCGCATCATATCATTATCCGTGTCGCCCACATGGATGAAGCGCAGCCCAGCAAGGTGGGTGGCGCCCTGCAGCGCATTGCACAGCGACGTGACGCTTGCGCGCTCGCTAAAGCGGAATACAGGCAGCCCCCGCAGCCCCCACGCACGTAGGCGCGACAGGCGCCTAGCGTCACGCAGAGCAGTGCCCACTGCCGTGAAGGCGGAGGTGCACCAGTTCCGGTCGCCGAAATAGCTGGCATCACGGTCGCAGTAGATTTGGAGGTCTTGCAGTGCTGACAGGTGTACGGCCCTGGTCAGCCAATCGCAAAACCCCAGCAAGTCGTTCAAATCCATGAACCAGACCCTCAGGCTTGTCAGGCTGCTCAGGGCTGCACAGTCCAGCGGTGCGAACGCCGCCAGTCCTGAGGCAGTTGCACCTGGCAGGAACCCGATGCCAAGTCCACGCAGGCGGGTGAGGCGTGCAGTGGAAGCAACCCCAAACATCGCGTTGAGCATGCGCACGCCGTGTTGGTCCGTGACGCAGTCGGGAAGGTCCAGGCACGTCAGGCTGCTCAGGTGCTGCGCCTGCACCACTGATTCAAGTGCCCGCCATTCGTCCCCTGACAGGGCCTGGTCGGAGCGCATGTTCAGCACCTGCAGCGCACTGAGGCCGGTGGTGGTCGCAAGGGCGCTGTACACCATAGCGACGCTCTTTGTCACCGTGGGCAGGTGCAGCTCCGTCAAGCCGTGCAGGTGGCTGCCGCGCTGCAGCAATTCCGCAAAGAGTGGGCCATAGTCTACTGCGTGATGGGCGAGGTTCAGCTTGGTGAGGTGGAGGTGCGTCACGCGTCCGAGCGCGATCACAATACTGGCTGCATGGTAGGGCGCCGCCGTGCCCACGCAACGCTGAGTGCCGACGAGATTGAGTTCGCGTAGGCTGGCCAGGCGGGTGTCCTGGAGCAGCCTGCATAGCTCGGGAGTGGCGCCCACGTCGGCGCCGTCCGATCCGGGCAGGCTCAGGCTGGTGAGCGAGGACTGGATGAACGGCAGCGCCACGATGCGGGTCCAGCCGCCAAGATCGCTCCCAAAGCAGTGGTTTGATAGGTCCAGATGCCGAAGGCACGACAAGTGCGTGGCGTGTGCAAGCGGCGTCGCCAATTGACTCCAACCTTCCGACAATTCATGCCCTGCCAGATCCAGTTGCGTCAAGCCTGTAATATGGGATGCGCTGCGCAGCACGGCGCCCAGCAAGGCAGCAAACGCACTGTGCACGTTGCAATCGCTCAGGTCCAGGTGCGTGAGGCCGGCCAGGGATGTGCAGCCCAACCCTCTCACAGCCAGGGCGGTAGGGGCGATGCGCAACGTGCGCAGGCTGGACAGCGCGGAAAGGAGCTCCATCAGGGCTGATTCACACTCGCCTTGTGCGTCATTCTCGTCAGCGCGCCAGCCATTGAGGTCGATGTGAAGGTTTGTGAGGGTTCCGTGCACGTGTGTGCTGCGCAGCAAGCACGTGAGCGCTGCCAGTGTCGCGTCTCTGTGAAGGTGCAGCCGCTTCAGCTTGTATGTGCTCAGGCCCGTGAACGACGTAGGGAGCTCCTGACCAGCGCGTGTGTATGGCCACGTTGCGCCGCCGCCTGCTGGCAGCTGCATCGTCAGGGTGGCGCTCTGCATGGCGGTAACGCACCGTTTGTAGGAATCACGCCAGCGCTTGCAGACCAGCTTGGTGTACTTGTTCCCTTCACGGGGTGTGGCGTGGAGCGCCAGCGCTTGAGCAATGATCAGCTCCAACACTTCAGGCGGTAGGAGGATCCATGGGGAGGCGGCTGCCCCAGCAGTGTCCAGCCGCTGCGCATGTGATGCAGTACCGGTAGGGGCATGCCAGGTCACAAGCCTGGTGTGTTCTTCACTGTCCAGCAGACCTGCTCACCAAACTTGCTGCGGTGGACACCGTCAATCATGGTTAATGAATCATGGACTGATGGAGGGCTAGCTTAAGCACACGGTATTGATGGATAAAGTTCCCTCGATTCGCCACGTTCATGGATATGCCAGCATGTTGCAATATTCAGAACAGTGCAACCTGCCGTGTGTGATGCTGAGCACATATGAAACAGGCAGCTTGGGTGACCCTGCTAATGGTCGCAGGCCAGTCGCAGGCTAACGAAACCGATGTTGCGATGTTGCAGGTGCGTGCCGTCACTCAACACTTTGCAGGCAGGAATGCAACAAAGTGAAGCGTGCGCTGCTTGCATGCGAGAGTTTATGTCGGTCACACACACCTGCTGGGCCAACTGGGCGAAGCGGCGTTAGCGAGTGACGGGGCCTCAAAACGCGTTCCACACCTGGAATTCAAAGAGCAAGCAGCCACCACGGTCAAATATAAGGACCTGTGCGCAAGCAAGGTTTGGCAAGTGGCAACACAGCAATTGGGCGCCAAATGGTGGGTCGCACAGGGCCCACCAATTGGAGAACGTTTTGGTTTTGGTTGGGTTTTCAGTCCCCAAGTGTGACACATCAAGGCCCAGCATGCCTTCCTCACCTGATATCTCACCGCTACCAACCAATAGGCGTGTCTGCGAATTAGCGCGAGCCCACAGTCACAGAGTCAGTTCACAACGCCAAGGCGCGGACAGAAAGAAACCAGCAAAGGGTACAAAGCCACAGGGGGTCGTTCGTGAAAGGGCAGGTCCGTGGAGGCTATCCTGAGACTATCACAGCTGTCAGCACCAAAGGCTGGGTAGTGGCTCGAGGACACGAACAATGTTTGTCGCAAGGTGTTGGGCTGAGAAACCAGAAGGAAACAACGGACACAACTTTGGCCTATGGCACCAACTGAACCCAGGACCTCCTATAAAGCACCTTGAGGGCTGGCTCACCGCTTCTGAGCTTGCAGGGTGCGGTGGCTGTCTACAGCATTGATGCTTGACTTCCAGTAATTCATCCAGTAGCAGACATGGGCGGCTGTCTGCACGCCGTGGGGCGATGTCGCCCGAGTGCCCCTCAGAGGCTCAGACATGTCGTCACCTTGCAGTCAGTATAGCCATGGCAGGACTGTGCACGGTGCCTGCTGTGCTGACACCGCAGTTGCCTAGCCTCGGCATTGCCCGCTGGAATGCATTTTGTGGGCTTGGCTGCGTGGAACCAATTGATGTGGTGCATGCCAGCATGTGTGGATTGGTACAATGGCTACTCATGCTGGTGCTCGATCGGCGCCTGCATGCAGCTGCGCCAACCACCAGCCCCCTCCATCATGCCAGCTCTCGCCTCAGTGCCCACCAGGTGACCTGCGGAGCTGATGAGGGCGCCCAGCCAGGAGGGGGAGGGAGGAAGGGAGGGAGGACTGCAGAGCCAGTGGCTGCGCCACACGGCCAGGACGTGCCTGCCGGCCCGCCGCATGCGTGCGCGCCTAACAGCAGGCTGAACACACCTTGGCTGTGCCGTTGTGGTCATAGATTGTGTATGGCACCCGCACACGCCACAACACTATTTGACAACAGACATCCATCGTGTCTTACACGCAACGGCATCCCATTGTCACTACAATCCTGATTCTCTGCGTTCTTGTAACTCGTACGAATAGTCCTTGAAAGATGCGGCCAACTCGAGTCACCCAATACCAGCCCACGGCTCATAGAGCAATCAGTAAACTGGGTGGTCCCTGCTGCCCATTGCGTCTCTTGTGCTACCTTTTTGCTTACCGTTAGAGCCGCGGACGCGACGCATGCACGCCTCGGCCGCTGCAAATGTTGCGTGATGGTCCCCTACCCGCTTGCCTCTGGTCTCAGGGTAGGGGGCTGCAGTCTCATGCGGCCCCTTCCTGAATGGTTACGCAGCGCGCTGCGTGCGCCCCGTGCAGCCACTTTACCAGACGGGATGAAGCGCCCATCCTCAGAGCCATGCAGGGCCAGGATGGGCACTTCAACCCGTCAAAATGGATGAGGCCTCAAGGGTTATCACAATATCGGCCGTAAATATCAACAGAACGAACGCAAAGCACACCAGTGCATTGCAAGCATTCCATGAGCTGTAGGGCCTGAGACGAAGCCGGGCACACATGCACAAAACCGAAGCTGACCTAGCAAGCCCGACTCCGAAACCACCCATCAAGCTCATGCGCACCCTGCAAAGCAATGGTGACGCCAGCACCCAAGCAAGCGCACATGCGAGGGCGGGAAGGCGGAGGCAACACAACACAAACAAGAAAATGACAGGGGCGTGGCAGAATGCTCAAAACAACTGGAGGCGTTCCGAGCTAAACCAAAAAACAGATTGGTGGGGCAAGATCACTCCTGCTCCACCCATAAAACTCGGCTTCGCCGCCAAACGCAGATGCCTCAAATCATTCCTCATAAAACATTGGCTAAATAACCAGTCTTATGCCCTTGCAGAGTGCATCAACCCGAGTACCTTGACGAGTGCGGTCAGGGCAAGTCGTGTTGTTTTACGTGCGCGGTGCCTCAAGCTGCAAACCCTCAAGCAATGTTGGTGTGCACTGCCGATTACAGGCGAGCTGACAGCGGTATCACACATCACCATGCAGGGACCCTGGCCCATACTAACCGTACTAACGGAAATGTGTTGGTGGGGCATGACGCAGGGAAGGAGCGAGGGCATTGCTTGCATCGTGGTGCAACTGAAGATGCATGACGGTGTCCCATAGCTTATTCAGTATGAATTGCACCAAACGTGTGTGTCGTGCTCGCCAACAAGCAACGCCACGTACAGCCCTGACACGCCCTTGATGTGGTCACCAACTAAGCGTTGACCTGCACATCCTGCAGGTGCGGAGTGGCTTGGCACACCTCCGCCAGCAGCCGCATCATGACACTATCCGTGTCGCCCACATGGATGAAGCGCAGCCGTGCAAGGTGGGTAGACCCCCGCAGCGCGTCACACAGCGGCTTGATGTCTGTGCGCTCGCTAAAGCGGAAGACAGGCAGCCCGCGCAGCCCCCACGCACGTAGGCGCGACAGGCGCCTGGCGTCACGCAGAGCAGTTCCCACTGCCGTTAAGGCGGAGGTGCACCAGTTCCGGTCGCCGAAATAGCTGGCATCACGGTCGCAGTAAATTTGCAGGTCCCGCAGCGCTGACAAGTGCATGGCCCTGGGCAGCCATTCGCAAAACCCCAGCAAGCCTGTCAGGTCCATGAACCAGACCCTCAGGCTTGTCAGTTTGCTCAGTGCTGCGCAGTCCAGCGGTCCAAACGCCGCCAGTCCCGAGGCAGTTGCACCTGGCAGGAAGCCGACGCCAAGTCCATGCAGGCGGGTGAGGCGTACGCTGGAAGCATCCCAAAACAGCGCGTTGAGCACGCGCACGCCGTGTTGGTCCGTGACGCAGTCGGGAAGGTCCAGGCACGTCAGGCTGCTCAGGTGCTGCGCCTGCACCGCTGACTCAAGCGCCTGCCATTCGCGTCCTGACAGGGCCTGGTCGGAGCGCATGTTCAGCACCTGCAACGTGCTGAGGCCGGTGGTAGCGGCCAGTGTGTTGTACACAATTGCAACGTCCTTTGCCACCCTGGGCAGGTGCAGCTCCGTCAAGCCGTGCAGGTAGCTGCCGTGCTGCAGCATCGCGGCGAACTCTGCTGCCTGGTCGACTGCGTGATAGGCGAGGTTCAGCTTGGTCAGCTGGAGGTGCGTGGCGTTGGTGAGCGCGCGCACCACGGCGTCCGCACGGAAGGCCGCCATGCCCACGACACGTTGAGTGCCGACGAGGCTGAGTTCGCGTAGGCTGGCCAGGCGTGTGTCCTGAAGCAGCGCGCATAGCTCGTTGATTGCAGCCTCGGCGCCGCAGGCCGGCAGGCTCAGGCTGGTGAGCGAGGACTGGATGAAGGGCAGCGACACGATGCGGGTCCAGCCGCCAAAATTGTGGTCAAAGGGATCGCTTGACAGATCCATGTGCTGAATGCATGACAAGTGCGTGGCGTGTGCAAACGGAGTCGCCAGTTTTTCCCAGCCTGCATACGACAACTTATGCCCTGCCAGGTCAAGTCGCGTCAAGCCTGCAATGTGGGACGCGCTGTGCAGCGCGTCCCCGAGCGAGGCAGCATGCGCATAGTCCAGGTGGCAATCGCTCAGGTCCAGGTGTGTGACGCTGGCCAGGGATGTGCAGCCCAGACCTCTCACGGCCAGGGCGGTAGGGGCGATGCGCAAGGTGCGCAGGCTGGACAGCCTAGGAAGGAGCTCCATCACGGCTGACTCGCACTTGCTTTGTGCGCCATCATCATAGCTAGCACCCCAGCCTTTGAGGTCGATGTGAAGGTTTGTGAGGGTTGCGTGCACGTGTGCGCTGCGCAGCAAGCAGGTGAGCGCTGCCAGTGTTGCGTCCCTGTGAAGGTGCAGCCGCTTCAGCTTGAATGTGCTCAGGCCCGTGAATGACGCAGGGAGCACCTGACCGGCGCGTGTGTATGGCCACGTCGCGCCTCTGCCTGGCAGCTGCATCGTCAGGGTGGCGCTCTGCATGGCGGTAACGCACCGATTGTAGGAATCACGCCAGCTCCTGCAGACCAGCTTCAAGTACTTGTTCCCTTCACGGGGCTCCAGCGCTTTGGCAATGATCAGCCCCAACACTTCCTGCGGAAGACAAATCCATGGGGAGGCGGCTGCCCCAGCAGTGTCCAGCCGCTGCGCATGTGATGCAATATCTGTGCTAGCAGCAGTGTCGGTAGTAGCCATGGTTTGACGCCGTCCACGGTTGCACGCTGCGGATGGATGGCACGTGCAACCCCGTGGTGAGACAAGTGAATCTGCAAAGTGCAAGGGGGGGGATGTAAGTAGTACAGGCACAGCAGATAGATCAGGTGTGGTCATGCCAGGGCGCAAGTGTGGTGTTTCCTTCACTGCTCAGCACACCTGCTCACCAAAGTATGACATCAACCACCACTGAGAATCATCGACGTATGGTGGGCTAGCATAAACACATAAACACACGGTATGGAGGGGCAAGCGCCCTGGATTCGCCACGTTCATGGGTATGCAACGCGTTGGGATATTCATCATAGTGCAACCTGCCCGCTGTGTGCTGCCGCGCGCATACGCAGCAGTCAGTTGGGTGACCTCTTGGGTGCAGGCCTTGGCTGGACCTTGCTTGTGTTGTGCAAGCTTGATTCACAGCAGAAGGCTTGCACAAACCAGCAGCTGAGCTAAAGCGGCTTCGCAGGCAATCAAAACCGCTGTTGACAGATGCTTAACACGTTGACAGGTGTCGTAACTCAACACGTTACAGGACCACATTGATGTCAGACGTGCATAGCTTGCACGCAAGACAGTGCGTTTATGTACAGCCACACACCTGCAGGGCCTACAAGGCGAAGCGGTGATAACGGGTGACGGAGTTCCGAACCGCGTTTCACACCTGGAATTTAAGAGCAAACAGCCACCGCAGCGAAAGCATAAGGACGTGTGTGCGAAGGTTGGCAAGTGGCGACACAGCAAACTTGCAGCAAACAGCAGCTTGTGGGGCTCTGATAAGCAGAGCAGACGTCTGCCCCAGTCTGGGGAACATGATGTATGCCCCTGTGTGGGCATCAAGGCTCAGCATGCCCGTCTCACCTTGTGCCTCACTGTTACCAGCCAAATAGGCGTGTCTGCGGTTTGATGCACGTTCACCCGCGTTCCGCGTTCCGGGTTCCGGGGTCACTTCACGAATGCAAGGCGCTGAAAGGGTGTGAGAAAGCAGTAAACGGTGCAAAGCCCCTATTGTTATTGAAAGTGCATGTCCATAGAGGCTATCAGAGCTGTAAGTACCAAAGGTGGGTATTGGCTCGAGGACAACGACACCACAGAGAGAAATCAGTTGCACACACAGGACGCACCGACATAAACTATGGCCTGCACCACCTGCACAGCTGAGCCCAGGACCTCTTTATCAAACATCTTCAGGGCTTGCCTACCGCTTCTGATCTTGCAGCAGAAGTGACATGCACTGCATGCTTGACCGATGCCTCCAGTAATCCAGGGGCGCCCATGGGTGGCTGCGTGGGGCAATGTCGCCTGCCTGTCCCCTAGAGGCTCAGACATGTCGCCACCTTGTAGTCAGTATCGCGCCTGCAGGACTGTGCGCGGTGCCTGCTGTGCCAACACCGCAGTTGCCTCCGCCACAGCAGCCTCAGCATTGCCCGCGGAAATGCATATGTGGGCTTGGCTGCGTGGAAGCAAATGCTGTGGTGCATGCCAGCATGCGGTGACCAGTACAATCGCTGCACACGCTGGTGCTCGCTCTGCGCTGCCATTGACGCTGGATGGGTGCTGCACACGGCTGCACCAACTAACAGAAGCATAAACGTGACAGCACGCCCTCTGGAACACAAATCAAGCACGACAAAATACGTATTGTTAGAGCATTTGTACCTGCCCTCTTGCCAGCCCTAGTGGGTTTTGGGGTTCAACTGGGTTCAACCCAGTGCCTGCATCGCCTCCTGGACCACCGCACCCGCGTACAGCGGTGCAGGCACTTAAAAGCACTCCTGAGGGTGTGCTCGTCAATCATCAGTCTCATCACCCTCCCACTTGCTGCTGCCCTCGTCAATCTCTGTAGGGTTGCTTCGGAAACTGCGTCATCAGGCCTGCGCACAGATAGTGATCCACATGCACACCAATTTGCATACCCTTGCAGCCGCATGCAGCTGCAGCAGCAGCGGCAGCGCCCGTGGCGCGCTCTATCGCCCTATGGCACCCTATGACAGTCGGCGCCATCCACAGCGCTGGCCACCCCGATGCACACATACAGGCGCTGGGTGGAATTGCAGCAGGTGGTAATGCAGGCAGTACTCAGTACGGCGCAACCAACACACGTCAGCACCCTCAAGCCACGCACACCGTATGCATCGTACATACCTAGCTACATAAGTACCAAATTAGACCGACAGTACAGAACAGCGCGCAGCAGGCGCTCGCACGGCGCCTGCTCGCAGCTGCGCCATCCACCAGCCCCCTCCACCAGTGTTGTTGAGATAGTTTCCAGGATTCTTGAGAATTCCGGCCAGGCCTCAGAATGGTCCCGGCCGGCAGGCTGGGATTCCGGCCGGCGGAGCCGGCTGCGCGGCGGCACGGGGGGTTCGGGGGGCAGCGCTCCCCGGCAAATTTTCAAGCCGCAGTGGGTGCATTGCATGTGAAAAATGCATATGTGACACGCCGCCAGTGCAAGACCGATGTGGCAAAAACGCAGCAATGGTGTAGTCGACAGACACGCCAGCCTGCTCACGCAGCGCAGCAGGTGACAACAGCGTTTTAGTGCGCTCCTGGGTGTCAGACACAGTTGCTGCCTTCTGAAGGCGCTCTTACAACACTGCCAGATGCTTATTGACGCGCGCATCCCGCGGCGGCGGGGGGCTGAGAGGCTCAGCCGCTTTGCACCACCGCTGTGCGTGGGGGTAGCCATTATTTGCAGCAGCACGTCCTTGGGGAACCGCTCCGCTAGCTGGTGCATGACTGCCTCTGTGCTGCTGGCAGTGTAGTAGAGTGTGTTGTTTCCATCCACTGCATGGGGCTTGCATATGCTTGCATGCCAGGGCCTTCACCTCCTCATGCACAAACGAGTAAAGCATTGAATGTGCCAACAGCCCCATGCCGCTCGGCCAGCAGGCCTGCCAGCCAGCCCACGTCATTCCGGCGGCCATTCCGGCCGGCGGGCCTACCGGCCCAATTCCGGCGTGGCATCTGGGCAAAACACTCCCGAATTCCGGCGGTTACCGGAATTCCGGCTATCTCAACAACACTGCCCTCCACCATGCCAGCTCTCGCCTCAGTGCCCACCAGGTGAACTGCGGAGCTGATGAGGGCGCCCAGCCGGGGCAGGCAGGACTGCAGTAGCACAGTGGCTGCGCCACACGGCCAGGACCTGCCTGCCTGCCTACCGCATGCGCGTGCGCGTGACAGCAGGCTGAGCACACCTTGGCTGTGCCGTTGTGGTCATAGACTGTGTATGGCACGGGCACCACAACCGCCACAACACAATCGACAACAAACACATCCATCGCGCGTTACTCGCAACACTCATACATCTCGTTGTCGTTACATTCCTGATTCCGCTGCGTTGTTGTGACTCGTACGCGTTGGTTGTGAACGGGCAGGACGTGCAGCTAGCTAGCGGTGCTTGCAGGCGTGTAAGGGCAGCAGTCTCCGGGGCCCCAGCGGGGCATGAGGGGTGCCTCGTGCAGTGAGGCTGCCACAGCATAAGGACAAGCACCATGATGGCATGTAAGGTTGAAAGGCAAGCCCAAGGATCAAGGGAACAAAGCACAACACATGAGGAGCGCTTGCTACGGCTGCTGTGCACCTATCAACGCATGCCCAGACTGCAGCTCCTGCAGCCGACGCAGGGCCCTAGGCCGCCTCATGTAAACAGCATACGCGCCAACAAGCGAGCCGGCCTGGCTTGCGCATGCCAGAGGCACAGAGAGACCAGCGATGGGTGACAGGTCGTGCCGCCCGGGGCGCTTATCAATTACGGCAGTATGTGCCATACACCCGACCATGCACATGCTTGGCTTTAGGTGCGTCTTGGATAAACATGGGTGACAACTGACAGAGCTACCGCATCATAACAAACTAACAAGCAACAACACTGGTATTGCAAGAGCGAAAGCATCAAAAGCACATATCTTCAGGAAAGCCCTGCCAGCTGACGAGTAGCTGCGTGATGGATTGACCACTCCATGCGTCACTCGTGCAGGCGCAGGAGTGCGTGCGCGCTCACGGAAACAGGCAGGCCCGCAGCAACAGCAGATGTAGCAAAAGCACCTTGACATAACAACAACTGGACGTGTTGGGGGACTATCTAGTGGCTACTGCATAACTCGAGTGTCAGCAGCCAGGCAGCCAGGTGCAACACATGCGGGGCACTACCTAAACAGCAACGCAGGCCTGACGTGACAGCACCACGCCAACGCTAATTCTACAGGAACGCAGAAACTTGCGCAACACTGCAACTGCATGGGCAAGGGCGATTATGGTTCAATTATTCCAACATGCCATCATAACCGTGATGGTGCAATAATGGCATGTCGCCGCTCATTGCGGAGATGAATGCGGGAAAGATGCAGGCACAGCAATGTACGCATGAGAAGGAGGGTGGCTGCCCCAGTGCCTGGGTGGGCATGTGCAGCTAATGGCTTCAGCACCCCGCGAACCTGCATCCTGCATCCCAGAGTGCTGCATGTGCTGCAGCACACCAGCCAGGCACGCACGCGAATGGCGCCGCACGCACGGTAAACACCCTGGCGTACGGTATAATACAACCGCCGCACCGTAAGCAGACGACACCTGCAGGAGCCGTGTGTGTGAGAGTATGCATGTCGTCGATTACAGCAGGCGGATAGGCAGGTGCTTGCCGATCGCGGCGAGCGCGTGCAGCGCCTGCTGCGGCCAGCGCAGCGCAAAGCCGGCGAGCTTCAGCGCGCTCTTGCCCACCACTGCCACTCGCGACACGCCCAGGCCCAGCAGCGCCCCGGTGGAGGTGAGCGCTGTGTAGTAGCCGCGGAAGAACCCCACCACACTGCCCAGCACCAGCCCCAGCACGCTCGTATAGACCATCTCGCTGATCATCGCAAACGCGAGGCAGGCCACCGCCTGGCACCAGATCAGCTCCGCGTAAGGCGTGCCCAGCACGTTGGCGGTAGCTGAAAGCAGCTGCAGCAGGATGGAGGTCTGCTCCTCCACGAGCGACTTGCCCATGCCAAAGCCGGTGCGCAGGCCCAGGATGCCCGCACGCGTTGCGGTCACGAAGCTGGAGCCAAGCAAGTAAAGCTTCCACACGCGGTAGAAGAGGACGGGCCAGGTCTGGCAGCTCATTACCTGTGCGTTCATGAGTGCGACGCGAGGCAGATATGTATCACTGTGTACACCAGTGTTACGCTAGGAGGGCACGTTGCTGACAAGGCTCAGGGTCAGCAGACAGCTGCTCAAGCGAGCTCACACAGCCGGCCCGCAGACCAGCCACCAATTGCTACAACGTTCATAGCATAGCGTTGAGAGGGCAGTTCTACAGACATATGGCAGGCCTGCAGGGTACATGGATGACCCAAGCGTGCACTATGGTCGCGAACACACGCTACGCACGCACCTCGAGTACGGTCTGGTTCGTTTGCGCCAGCAGCTCACAGATGTATTTGCTGGTGCTGCCCCCCGAGGAAGGCACTTTGTAGGGCTCCCTGCATATCTCACACGACCGCGCCTTCTTGAACTGCCCTTGGCCTCGGAGCACCGCCTGCCAATCTTGGAGGCAGCGCATATGTATGTACTTGACTGACCCAGAGCACCTATGCGGGCAGTAGCAAAGTATTCAGTGACAAGTTGTAAAAGGGGCATGCACGAAAGCGCTGTCCAAGGCACATATTGTCACTGCAGCGACCGTGTAGCGCACGTCGTTCGCAATCTTGCTGCGGCTATGCCTTTGGGGCTTGGTCAGCAGGCAGCCCCACTGCGGGTGATATGGGAACTTTTGGCTCTTTAACCACCGGTTCAGGGCCTCAGATGCAGGTCCAAGGCCTGTCGAGTTCAAAAACCCTGAAACCCACCAACCTGCAGGGGCAAATTAGCTTGCCGCCGGCCTCGCAGTCCTCCTCGCCGAAGCACAACCGGCACATGACATCATCCTCAGTCACGGGCGCCGAAGTGCTGCACGCGGATGCAGATTCCGGACTGCTGCCTCGCCTTTTCGGCATGTGGTCTGCTGGTTCCCTGCAGCTCCCAGGTGTAGCCTTGGGGGACCAAAGGCAGGCGTTGCAACTGACGTCGACGGTCAATAAGTCACAATGCGAAACAGTCAACTACCTGCAGGGTGCCAGACAAGATGGCAGAGCTTTGCCAGGGTTTGACATTATCAAGTTGCGGAGCGCGAGGTTGCCCCTTCACCCTTGACTGCATGCATGCATTGCACCACCTTGGTCACATTGTTCCCATGTGGCTGACGCTTGGGCAACCCGTGTGCTTGGAGCCAGCCATGCATGTTGCTGGTGCTACCGTGTCCACTGTCCAGTGCCCACACATTGCGAACCCACAATGGTGTGTGACAGCTGCGGCTCCGGGACCGGGACCAGACTCAGAAGAGACTTGATAACTGATTAGCACAGCATGACAGCCCCTGATGCAGTGGCAAGCTGAGGCACACACTGCGACTTTAAGCGTACGCATATGCACACTTGCTCACTGGCGCATCGCCCACCATGCCGCAGCAAGTGAAAGGCCAACGGACGATCGCCCTGCTGCTGCCGGCGCTTCTGAGCGCTGACCTCGCCCAGCAACACTCCAGCCAGCAACCCAGTGCGCACGCCCACACGCACAGTGTACCGCTAAGGCGACTCAGCGGCACTGCGTCCGTTTGGTGGCATGCATGCCTCCTCGACCAGCTGTTATTAGCAGGTGCACCAGCACAAAGCACACTGGCTGCCCGCCTGTCCAGATGCGCTGCCTGGCCATGCGCATGACCAAAATGCCAAATACCGTATGGGGCATTAAAGGCCCCCCTTAGGGACCCCCCTGTCAGCACTTATATGTTCAGTACACCACCGCTTGTGCCAGCAGGGCTGCCAGCGGGCGGGCTGGGGCGCTGACCATAACAGCGTAACAGGCTCGGATGTTGGTGACAAAATTGCATCATTGACGCTCGCAAGATCATTACGCAATTCAAGTGCTGCGATGGAGACGTACGGGCCACGTAAATGCGGCCAGCATCCTTGCAAGCAGCTGCGGTAGGTGGGCAATGCCATTGGGGGACTTGCGGCACACACTCATGCCATGCTTACACCTCCAACCTCCTTCCCCACGTGTGCCGTGACTCAGTGGGTCAATGGCTGACTTGGCACCACCAGCAGGCTTGGTGCAGAGGATGCATGCATGCAACTACACGAAGCGCAGCTCCCCCCTACGTTGTGCATGATGCCGTCACGCGCCCGCAACCGCTCCTGGCAGGCCGACATGCAAGCAACCGCTTCTGGTATGGGACTAGGTGGGAGTGGAATCGAGAGAGCTGGGAGAGCCATATTAGTGTTATTGCAGTACCCGCAACCACGACGCAAACACAGCCATGAACGGCATTGATTGTATTCAACCGTCTGATGAAAGCAAAGTCTCCTATGGCCGCCTAATGGTGGTAAGGCGTGCCAGTACATATCGTCCAGCCCCTGTAGAGCTGCTCAAGGAGCACCACGTGTGCGACCTGGTGGTTCAATACGCAACTGGACAGACGAACACTTTCGTTAGCACGTGCCCGCACTGACGGGCTATGGCCAAAGGGCCCGCCGATGCAGAAGACAAGGTCCTTGTTTTCGTCACCAGCATATGCGATGAGGCGCGCAAAATCCTCAGACCTGCGCGTTGCGTTGGACAGCGGCAGAGCGTGATGGGACAAAGAGGCTTGGTTTACCAGAACGCAACACGCCTGCCTTGGAACAACCAACATTATTGCTCACCTCATGTCTTTGCCCCTCTCATCCAGAGCAACCACATAGTTACCACTGCTCAGCGCCTTCAGCACCTGCGTGCACAAGCAAGTACGGTGAAGTAGCAGCGAGTCGGTCACATGCCGAGCCCAGGGATAGCGCGCAAACAGTGGGTGGTTACCTTTTCTCCTTCGTGTTCTGTCTGCAGGGTTGGGTCTTGTGTGCGCTTCGGGTTCGGCTTTATCTGCACCTCCGTCACTGTGGTGTAACGCCTGACTTTCTCCAGCCACTCGGCTGCCATGGCCACCGCACCGCTGCTGTTACCCTTACTCACAGTCACAATCTTGATAGGTGTGGCTCTCACATCCCTAACCAAGTCAGCCGTCCGGTTAGCGGCTTGGACAAGGTGAGGGGACCAGCAGCGACGGCCCGGTGCCAGCCACACGCGCTGGCGGTCCCGCCACTGCTGCACCCGCACTTGCTGCATCGGCCTCCCTTAGGCGTCAGGCCATGATGTTAGCGGCTATGCATGCATGCATGGGGACATTAAATTAATTCTCTTGGTATCGAAGGGTAGTGTGGCTACATACAATGTCCGCAGCATATTCGTAACCGAATGCGAGCCGAATGCCGTCAATGCCTGGCATTGGCCGGCTGAATGCTGCGGTTCAGGTGGGGCCGAGGCTAAGCAACACCACCAGCGTGATGTGATCGGGTACACAGCAAAACACATCCCACATACGTTACTGGACTCCAGGATGCCAGGGGGCGTGTGGGCCCAAGTGCGTGAATTGAAGGCATCCACCAGGCGAGGTTGCAGGTGCGCGTATGTGTGGCCCATGCTGTGCCTCTCATCAGCTTGTGGCGCGCACAGTGGTGAGGGGCAGGCAGCACAAGCGTCCATGATGGCACCAGGTGCTAGCGCCTCAACACGACTTGCACACCCACCCGCTCGCATACGTCAGTTACCCTCCATGTATTTGAATCGCACCTAGAGCTTGGCAGTGCGCCGGCACCTTCCGTGTGCAGCTGCATGCAACAATGGATGCCTGAATGTGCCCTGGGCGGAGATGTCATGCTTTTCTGCAGCGACACCATGTGCATGCATGTGCAGCGCGGCTTGTCCTTGGTGTCGTCAGTTTGCATTCCCTCGTGTACCTGGGAGTGGCCAGTTGGAATGTTTTACCCCTGCCGCACAATATAGGGTGGCTGGCCGTTGTGCAGCAACCCTTCGCCAATGCACATGCTTTCTTGCCTTGAATTTGTCTATATGTCCCATCCTGGCCGTAATGCCCACCCGCACCAGGTTAGAGTCCCTAAGCAGATGGAGGCCTACGCAAGCACAAAGCACGCCGAGCTGCATTGCGATGTGCACATGGTTACAAACATCTCCAGGGTCTGTTTTCCATGCATGCCCCACAAATTACGAGTGTGAGTTATCAACATGCAACCTCACGTTCAGCTCACATGGGCTCTGTCCTTGCGCAGCCACATGTATGTCCACGCGCATGGGGTTGCCCCACAACCTGCGCTTCCATGTCTAACGTGTGTGCATGCACCGCTTCCGCGCCCCTTGCGAAGGAATGTGGGCTCGGGCCATGTATTCTCCCGTGATGCATGTAATGATCTGTCATGCGTTGATCAGCAAGCATCGGAGGCAAATTGGGCTAATTGGGCATCAGGCAGCGGAGACACTAATAGGTACTGGACTGTCTAGTTATTTTACATACTGCTCCACACCACCCACCTCTGCTTTGTCTGGACGACAACCGCTGTTCCTGGGTTCAGCGGTGTCAACCAGCTTTGCGGCGACCAAACCCAAACTGGTTTCAAGCCGCGCGTGGCCCAAAAACAGTGTAACAATCATGTTTTCGGTTGCAGATGCGGCTTTCGCTCTGCTGCAGTCCCTGGGGCTGTGTGCGCTGGTGGCTGGCACGGCCTTGCGTCGCACGCTCAGCGTTACGTACGCAGCAAAGGCCGCGTTGTGGATGCGGACAATTGTGACGGAGCACAAGCTGAAGGACCTGCCGTCAGCCGAGAAATCTGCTGTGGCCCTCTGGGCAGCTGAAGCGGCTGCTGACAGCGACCCGCTGCTGGTGCTGATATGGAATGATGCGCGCGTGAACGCCCTCTCCCCAGCGTGTGGCCCGAACGTTAGG
This sequence comes from Chlamydomonas asymmetrica, assembly GCA_001662385.1. NCBI lineage: Eukaryota > Viridiplantae > Chlorophyta > Chlorophyceae > Chlamydomonadales > Chlamydomonadaceae > Chlamydomonas > Chlamydomonas asymmetrica. The sequence continues at coordinate 12,288 of BDDA01000205.1, read as the reverse complement.
GCCGTGCTCTCCCAGGCAAGTCATCAAGTTGCTTTCCAAAAACGCAGTGTGCGCCTATCCGGTTTGGAGTCTTCACTCCTTTCAGCACGCCCCAAACTCGCCTTCCGCGAACACGAGCTTGCCCTGTGTGCGCCTTGCCCTGTGTGCGCCTTGCCCTGTGTGCGCCATGTGCACAGGACATTGCTGCAAACCAGGGAGTGCCCCAACAGTCCTGCCCCACCACCGTGTTCAACTTCCGGACTTTTGACGCTCTGTTCACCTGCTCAAACAACTTGAAACAGACTAGGCCGGACGCGTTTGGTATCAGCCCCATTTTGGCTCAGCATTCGGGTTTGGCGACACGTGCGCCTGTGGCGGAGTCTGTTATTATCTCTAAGTTGGACACTGGCCTGGATGTCGTCCGCGGCGCGAGCGCGCTGTTCTTCTGGTGGTAGTGAGGTCTGTGGATGCAGCCGCATGAAGTAAAGCCACGCAACTCAGCAAGCAGCACAAGCGACACGGCCGCCGCGCCTCGGCCGCTCACACGCGTACACAGCTTGGCAAAGGCATGCATGTATCTCATGCGCATACGCATTTGAAAACACAAAACAGCCGGTGGAAGCGTGCATGCCGTTACCAAGTTGTGTGCGCATTTGCCAAGCTACACCAAGTTGTAAGGTGGAACATGCGAAAGTCAGTGCATGAACGCGCTTCCGCCTTCTGCGCCGCTTTCATCGCCGCTGGGCGCATGCGATGGCGCCGACTGTTCTGCCGCAGTCCCATTCCTTTTATTGAGCAATACCAGCGTCTGAAGAAGCTGGCAAGCAGTTTTCACGTCCATCATGCTTTCCAGGTGCTGCAACCGGAATAACAGTACTTCTTAATACAGTAGGTGAAGGGCAGCTTTACGCGCCATATGTCCCCAATCAAGTCCCAATCGCTGCTCCGGAACCAAACGGCGACACGCACGGGATGCAGCCTGGGTGTGGGGGGAGGTGCATGCCAGGGCTGCCCATGGATACTGAACCAGTATGAACAACACATTGACATTGATTATCGATGAATATTGATTTATTTGTTCTCCCGGAACACAGTAGGTGCATGTGAAACACCACCGACAGCAGCCTTGGGGAATGGCATACAGTCCCTCAGCCATGTGATGCCACCGTCGTGCCTGGCCTTACTTGCTGCCTGCCTCATGTGTGTACGTTCTGCATCTGCCGGCTTGTCTGTTGTGTTGTCAGGGCGCGCGCCCGTGCCAGTCTATCCCTTGCAAAGGATGTGGTGTTGTGTGTGATTTCGCAGCAGTATTGGCAAAAGTGTTTGTATCAACCCTTACCGTGCATGTTCACACGCTGAATGGGGCCGGTGCATGCACCGCCCCATCCGCTCTGCTTCAACATCTATCGCTTGTGCATGTGCGTGCCTGCCATGCTCTTGCACGGTGTGTTGCTTGTGAGCGTGTGTGCGGCTTACCTGCGTCCGCCTGCGCTGCCTCGGGTGGATGGATGCACAATCTGTAACCCTCTGTTGTTGGCTGTGGGGGGCGGGCTTGCGTTGATTATCTCAACGCGTTCGCCTGATTGTGCCAGCGACCGCATGCTCAGCTCCCGCCTGTTGCGTCCACATCACGCATCATGCAGTCATGCAGCTACACGTGCTGGTTTAGGAGGCGTTGCGCCTCTAGCGCCCAGCTTGATTGTACCGGCGGCCGTGCGCTCAGCTGCCAGCTGCGTCCACATCGTGCTTGCTAGTGCCCGTTTCCAATCTTGGCTGCAATCGCTCTCTCATCCGTCCTCCCCGGATTGTCCCCAATGGCGCCTTGCCTCTGCATTGTCGCTTCGGACCAACCGACCCTGCTATGGTACATTACGCGTGTGCACTCATTCCGTAAACAGCAGCTCCTAGCGCAAGTTCGCTGCTCCTGTTCCCCACTCCTCGCTGTTGACACTAGCAGGATTTCGAACCTATCTTCCCACGAGCGTGCCTGTCCCATCTGTCATGCCCCAGCATGCGACTTACCAACACGTCGAGTTCACCTTGCGTGCCCCCGCACTACAGCTGGTACGTTCGCGTTACCACCGCTCCGCCACTTGCTTGCGCGCTGTCAACGCTCCCATTCTCCCCCCTGACGTTGCGGCACGCTTCATAATCGCGTGCATATACACCTGGGCCCACGTCACTCACATACGCCCACAGGGCCGTCCACCCCACACAGCATCATGACCTCATCGCTCACTCATCCATGACTGGCCTGATCGGCCATGTGATGTAAAGCCAATTAATCATGCCACACAAGCAGCAACCTACATGGTTCCAGACTCAACACTCAGTGCCTGTGCAATTGTGCAGGGCCAAGGCCATTGTCGGCAGCGCAAACCACTACCGCGCCACCCTGGCACTCGCCAGCATCAGTACCATGACCGGCATATCCCATGCAGGCAGGCAGATGCAAGGCCATCCAAGGCAATGGAATACCATTACATAACCGCAAGGTAAAGATGAAGCCGTTGTATGTACAGAGGCGCTGCAGCAGCAGGTGGCAGCAGTGCAGCCTGACAGGTAACAGCGGGGGACGCATGCTGGCCACCGGTGGCGGTCGTTGCAGCCATGTATCGTGTGTTGCTGCCGTCAGCCCTGTGGACACACACACATTCATACATACGCTCCATGGGCGCTCAATGGGTGCCACAGTGCCGCCTACTTATGTAACTAATTATGCGAGCTATGGCCAACAATAGCACCTCCAGTGTTGCTGTGGGCCTTATCGCGTGGCGAACAGGCGCCCGGGGGTGAGGAGAATCAGCAGTCGCGCTCACGGCGGCGTGGCCTCCGCACGACCGGCGGCGTGCGGTGCCGTGGCGCTGGCGCTGGTCGCCGCCATCGCTCGTCCCCCTGGCGTTAGCGTCATCGTCAGCGGCGCCAGCAGAGCCGCGCGCTGGCGGCGCTGCTGCTCCTGCTCCAGGCTTACGCAGGCGGCGATGAGCACGTAGAGCGCGGGGTCCATCCAGCCGGGCCGGATGCGTCCGCCGTATCCGCGGTGCTCAAAGTACCAGCCGCCCACGCTGTGGCTGTCCTCCCTGCAGACCAACAACACGCAACACCCCACCCGGCACAAGAAAGGAAAAGAAGTCTTTTCAGCACACACACAAGCAGGAACCGCAACACCCGGCACACCCGCAAGACACGGAAAAGAAGGGTTCACAGCACACGCGAGCAAGCGCCCCGCACGTTACTGAGTGCGTGTACACTGCCGAGCACACTTGTGCTGCCTGGGTAGGCGCTTCGCTCCAGGTGATGGCAAGGCAAGGGAACAGGGCTGTGAGGCTGACAGCTGTCACAGCTGGCTCCCTGCCCCTTAGCGTTGCCTAGTGATGGCATGAATCGCCGGATGCATCATTAATGGAGCAACCCAGCCTCCGCATGTCTCCTCTGGCGATCGCTGGCGTGCGCAATACCCCTTGCACCGCCACACCCCTTACTCTTAGGCGCGTTCCCAAGCACTAAGGCAGCCTCCCTGGCCGGGCAGGTAGATAGCCTGCATGCTACCACAGCTACAGCGGCAGCTACCGCCTACCGCCTGCAGCCCGCACCATCACACAGGTTACGTTGACTATCACGATCTGTCACATGATCCCCTTCTCGATGAAGCACACGCTATGCGGCCAGCACACACGGGCTAAGCACCCCGACCTGCAGTGCTTGCCTGGGCGGGAAGAGCCATAGCGCTGCCGGCAGCGGGCGCGCCTTGACGCAGCGGCACGCCAGGCGCAGCGTGCGCGTGGTGGAGTGGAAGACGTGCATGGTGCTGACGCCCGGCATGCCGCCGCGCACAACCATGGCGATGCGGCGGCCTACAGCACGGCAAACAGGGTGCGGTGCGGCTGGTGGTGACGTGGCTGGTTGCGTTTAGGCAGGTCTGCACTGCACCTTGCATGCACAATTTGCATACGCAAACCTGCATGAAGCCGCGATGAAACCCCCAAACCCCAATACACTGGGCTGATTCTGTCCGTTTCTGATGCCGCACCCATGGCGCAGACGTTGCATCAGAATGGTTCGGCCCTCCACCAGGCTCATCTGGGCCCAGCTCACCCAGCGAGTCGTACACGTTGCGTCCGTCCAGCCCCGCCACCAGCTCGCCCTGAACGTACAGCTTCACGCGCCCCGCAGCCACCACTGGGCCGAACATGGTGGACATGCCGTGCCGCCGCCGCGCGTCGCCCCACGCCCGGATCGCACGCCTCACCCGCCATAGCGGCCACCCGTCCCCCTCCTGCCCGCCGGTCGCCGCTGCGTCAAACACATTGTCAAGCCCGTCAGACTGCACGCTGCCTGCTGCTGCTGCTGCTGCCCACGCATCGTCCCCTGCCCGCTCGTGGTTGAGGTGGGAGGAGGGCGCTTGAGCAGCTCTGGCATGGGACGCGGCAGCGCCGGTCGCAGCGCCCGCGGTGCGCCACCGCTCACGGGCGGTGGCGTCGTGGTTGTCGCTGTCGGGGCCAGCAGCACCTGCAGGCTGCTGCCGGTCCTCTCGGGTTGGGTTCGTTAACACATCCTGTGATTCTGCGCAATTGAGGGTATGGTGCAGGTCGCGTTGTGGCTCGTTATCCTGGCGCTGCTGTAATGAACATGTGGCACTAACGTGGTGCGTTGATGAGGGAGGAGGGGGCGCCACCGCCACTGCCCCTGCTGCTGCCGCCGCCCCGGAAGCGCGCTGCGGCTCAGCGGTGGGCGGCGGGGCGTCACTGTGCGTGTCGGTGTGCGGCTGGAGCACCGCCAGCGCGCTGAAGGCGGGGCCGAGATCCAGGGAGAGCACCACGGCGCCCGGAGTGGCTGCGTCAAAGGGCCATCGCCCAGGCATGAAGCGGGGGTCTGGCGGGAACGCGTACGCCAAAGCGTCGTCGTCGCTGTTGGTGCCGTGGGTTGAGGCGATGGCGCTCGGCACCTGGCCGGCAGCGCTGCCGCTGCTGTCATGGGTTCCACTGCTGCTGCTGTTGCTATTGTTGCTGCTGCTGCTACCAGGCGAGTGTGCTGACGTCGACAGCGCTGCTGTGTATGACGATGAAGACATGGGCGCGTCAGGCGATGACGCTGCTGTTGCGGATGCGGATGCGGATGCGGATGCGGGTGGGGGAGCACCATCACTGGCCATACGTGCCAGTTGCAAACGGGCCAGGACGTCAGCCTGGGCCCGTCCCTGGACCTGCAGCGCCTGCTCGCGAGATCTCTGTGCCGCCCTGCGAGATCCGCCGCCCAGTACTGCCGAGGTGTCCTGATCCCGTACTACGGATCTGGCAGCGATCTCAAGGGAGATCCTCGTGCTGGCCGCCTGCAGCGCGTCTGGATCTGGGAAGAAACCTTCCGTCGCAAAAAGAGATCTGATCTTCTGGTGTATCGGCAGCAGATGAGCTGGCGTCACGTCCTGGCGGGCACGCTGCACTGCCTCTGCTATCAACTCACCGTCGCCATCCGCGCTTGACACCCCGGAAACGTTGCTGCCGGCATAAGCGGAGCGGGTGGATAAGGAGGAGGATGCTGCCTCAGGCGGCAGTGCAGCGAGGGAATCACGATAGCCGCCGCTGGTATGGCCGTCAGGCTCATGGCGCGAGGTGGCGCTTGCGTGTACCGGCTGGGGCGGTGGCAGTGCCTGCGCTGGCGCTGATGTGTGGTCCGAGGCCTCGTGCATGTGTGGCTGATGTGATGACCCAACCCTGAGCTGCACCTGCTGCTGCTGCTGCTGCAGCTGCTGATGTCTCTGCTGGGCGTGGTCCTGATCCTGCAGCAGCTGCTGCTGCTGCTGGCGGCGGGCCAGATCCTCCAGTGCTCGTGCGAGGCGGGCGCCCTGCAGCAGCTCGACCTTCCCCAGGCGCGTACGCCCCGACACCAGCTGCATGAGGGGCTGGCCGCTGCTGGCGCCCTCAGCGGCCTCAGCGGCCGGCCGGTTGCGCTCCTCCGCCTCAAAGCAGCGCGGCAGGTGGCCCGGGGCGAGGTCGAGCCTGCGCGGCAGGCCGGGATGAGGATTGTCATCGGCAGCAACACCCATGCAGCTTCATCATGTGTTTGATGTGTGTGTTTCAGACTTTCAGTGTTTCAACGGGCTTAATTGTGTAATCTAATGCTGGTGCGCACGGGGTGTTGGGGGCAAGGGTGTCGGGCAGGGAGGGTCGGATTGACCCCAGCACACACCCTACCATGCACGCGTGGCTGCCTCGCTTCGTCACCTACGGTAGGGCCCACATGCTGTACTTGCTGACAGCGAGGCGCACCTGGGCCCCAGGTACGCGTGCACAAGCGCCGCATGCAGCTCCCCCTCAAACTCGTGGCGGTACTTGCGTAGGTAGTACTCCACTACGGAGGGAGGAGTCGGGGTTGCACCGGAGTCACGACCAGCGCCGGCAGCAGCGGCGGCGGCGGCGCGCGCCCTGCTGCGCTGCAGCGGCGCCGCCCACGCTCCGAGACCGTACCGCCATTGCGCCAGCTCATCTGGGTCCACGTCACGCACTTCCCTGGCAGCTGCGGCCGCATGCATATGCCACATATGCGATGCGCAGGCATGCCGGATAGCAGGTCATCAGCAGGTGCGGTCGGAATGCAGGCTTGAGGGTCCGCGATTGCACAGCGGCCAACTGAACGATTGCAACGCACACACCAGGCCTATCAGACTTGACCGGTGAAAGTTTACTGGTGTGATGGGATGCGGCGAGCGTAGCTACCAAAGAATGCGTTTTGGTGCACCGTGCGATTGATGCACGCAGCAGTGACAGCTTCCATGCATAGCACCGCATCAAGTCACGAGGACGGGCGATAGAGAGGCTGCAACAAGTTGCATCCCAAGGCAATGACTTGCTGACGGTCTGCGGTATACGCGTGCCTTAAGCTCCACCAACCGGCAGCTTACGCACAGAATTGTGACCTGCCTGCAGCTGGGTGCGTGGGCCGGGGGGGGGTTGGTGGTGCGGTCATTGAGGTTTCCTGCTGCTGGCTTCCTCCTGGTGCACGCTGGCTGCAACGGCACACACCAGACACAGCACCAGCTATTGATATGTTTTTGAGAAGCCGCTGTGCACAGCGCTGCTGCTTGGGCGGCATGGGAGCGGGACTGGGGCACCCAAGTTGTAAGCTTGGTTTGTGGGCTTTGAACAATACAGCATACAGTCATGAACTACTGAAGTGTTCCTAGGTGGTATGGGATTAGCCAGACCGTTTCGGTTCTCACTCACGTTGGCGTCAAGCCCTGGTTGAGGTTCCGCAGCTGCTGGTCATACGCTTGGCGCTGCGAGGCGCTGCTGAGCACCTCGTAAGCCGCAGACAGTCGCACAAAGGCCTCTGGGTCTTGCGTCACGCCAGACGATGTGTCAGGGTGGAGCTCTTTGGCGCGCTGCGTCCACAATGGTGAGAGTCACGGTTAATACCGCACTCTACTGCCTCCGAAATAGCCTTAAGCAACCTCAGCTACACCTTACTTAGCTAAACAATCTTGGATGTGAGGACGCATGCACACGATGTGGGTTTTGAACTGGCAAGCGTGCGTGCTCCCGCTGTGGCAACAAGCCAGTCCACAGGTTGTCAGGCAAACATACGCTGCATCGCGGGGCAACACACTGTAAGAGTCAACGAATAAACACTTGCTTGTCGGTAGGCTGCCTTAATGTGCTCCAGCTTGGCATCCTGTGCGACCCCCAGCAAATCGTAGTGGTTCGCCAGCTGCTGCCCGTTCGCCACTGCAGTGCCCGAGGCTGTGGCAAACGCCGCTGACTGTGCTCCGATGAAGCTGCCATGAAGGAGCGCTTGGTTGAGGTTGTTCAGGAGTGCTTTCAGTGGGCTGCGCAGGCTGGTTTGCGTTGCCGTTGGCATCACCAAGCGTACATGGAAGTGGCCACGTCACTGTTGTCACGGGCCTGAGGATACAAGGCCAAGCGTCGCCCCTTGCCACATGGGTCACACATCTGCAGAGAGCTCAGGATGGCGAAACTTGTGCACGGAGACTGC